>JBBPTZ010000291.1:0-27288 GCA_038094315.1 Phylloporus cf. tubipes | reverse complement strand
ACGACAGAAAATATAGAGCGACAAAACTCACAGGATGTCTGTGCAGAACTTGCCAGCAGAATTATGCAGAGATTTTGTTATCCTGTTATTCCAAGGCCGTCGGCTGTCGTGAGAATGCTGAAATCTCGCGACGAGCACAAGGTTTTCTTTTCTCCTTATTTTAGTCGGCGCTACAAATCACCACCCACATACCTCCCGCTCGGATTTGCATGTGGGAGCGACAGTATGAGCAACTTGGTGAGTACTTTTTGCTGAGCAGTTGATCAGATCACCGTCTGCTATGATGAGTTCAACCGAACGCAAATAGGAAGTGCCGTCTAAAGGAAACATCCTCTGGGTGTTGTCTGTTGTCGATTCTCGGTTCTCTGAAATCTTTCCTTCCTCATTTTTGGGATTCGTCGAGCTGACGTTTGTTTGACCTCCAGTGATTGAATCTTCCGATGACTTGGTACTTTGGACGCCTATGGAGGCAGCGGAGCCATGTATAGTGTCTCCTTTTGCTCATACTAACCCCATACCGTTTTTCTGATAACAGTTATCCATCCATCGAGTATTTATGTATCAAAATGTTAGCATTTTGATGGCACAGCCTTGTTCCATTACTGAAGGTTATGGATCTTGTATGGCAATGCGACAAAGATACGAGGTAACTTTATTTGTCGTAACGATTGCCATCGATATGTTTATCCTCTGATTCGGCCGTCGAGGCTTTCATCTGACCGTTTACCGAACATCCTTGTCGGCTCCTCCAACGCGATGAAAATTACTAAGAGGCTGGCCCTTATTTCGAGTCCTCGAGGCTACTTTGTATGAATCGCACATCGTTGTGCCATTTGTACCATCGGCCCTGGGTCGTGGGCGTGGACGGCAGCCTTTACGAGCTCCAGCTTGGAACTAGTTCAACTCTACATCCAAGGGACACCCTCTTGCACTTGACCTCATTATGACGTTATGTGACGCCTGCATCCTAAGCAGATCAACTACTCCGATCTCGAGTCAGATAGAGGACTTGTCCAGGTTTTCTTTGATTGGGCGAGCATAATCATGGTTTTCGAGACCATCATTGTTATCCATACTCCGAGTCTGAGTCTAGAGGCGGGTACCTTAGCCTTATGATTGTCCGATTTGCACGGTTGCTTTTTTTTGCTAATCACAATTCCAACATGGGAGTTATCCTAACATCGTTCTCCTTGAGGATCAAATAATAATCACTGTAATAATAATGAATGTTTGGGTAATTCATTACAAGGCACTAGTATAGTTTATATGGTGGTATCAAACGCACTAACAGTGCACCCCAATGTACACCAATTATCAAGCACATGTACGAAAATCGCAATCCAGAAAATTTGTTCCCTTGCACTATGTTAGCACTACATCAGACTCAGAAGGTACAATACTAATGAACGGAGATGTAAAACTATAGGGTGATAAACGAAGGCTCAATCGGTGAGTATGTTGTTGTGATCATATTGTGATGTCATGAAAATGTCGAGCGGGGCCAGATGGTAGCAACAGGTAGTCCGCGCAGATGTTACAAAGTCGTCATCCAAGGTTGGCCGATTCAAGTGAATGGATTGGCGATGTGATTGTTATCATGTTGTTGGAATTGTTATTCGCAAGCGGCACCGGATGCACGAGTGGAGTGGAAGCACGAGTGGAGGCGAGGTTGGTGAGGGAGCTAGGTAGCGACGTCGTGATGCAATCGGGCGAACTGCCATGAGTTGAGAAGTGGTTCAGTGAACTGGCGGCGACAAAATGATAGACGCCGTCTATGCTGTTGTACGGAGTGAACAGCGCCTCAATGAGTGTAGCAGTCGTATCGCTTTGTGTTTGTCGTCGTCTGAGTGGGTGCGTGCAAACTATGTCGACGAGGCAATACAAGCTGTGGACATGTGGAAAGACTGACCCACCCATGCGAAGCATGTCCGTGTGACAACATCTTACTGTTTAAGGTAGTCGGCTTCTGTAGGACACCAAACACCCTCGAAGTGAGCTTTTTGGGTAAGATGCTGTCACACAGACATGCTTCGCATGAGCACATCAGGGAGGATGAGCTAAAATCATCTGTACCTTTTTACTCCCCTGTGTTTGGCACATGTTTAGATGGTGTGTTTCGTTGGGTGCGACAAACATGCTTGATTTGGACAAGCGCTACATGATGGCCGAGCAGTGACTAGTGCTCTAGTCGCTATGATGTGCACGGTGAGAGGAGATGACACGTGTGCTATGGGTAGGATATGTACATGCGAGCGGGACAACTGAAGGACATGAGTAGAAGGGAGAGATGGAGGAGAGTGGTGGGCACCTTCCGGCCCGGAACGGCCGCTACCTGTTGGTGGCCACGAGTTGCGAGGACGGGATTAGACAGCTCGCAGCCTGGCTGCAGGGTAGCGGGAGCGCTCGGGGCCCCAGGGGAAAAGCGAGTGAGCTGCAAGAGAGTAGCAAAGCTACGCAAGGGGAGGAGTGGTACTAGGAAGGACGGGAGGGACTGGAGGGACGGGCTGACTCGCGACTCGGAGTACAGGAAGTGCCACCGGAACCCGAAGACTTGGCTGCGGAGTACAAGCAGCAATCGTGGGTGGCATGGGGAATCCAACAACGTACGACTGACTATAGTCTGGTAGTGGCGCGAAAGGGGTGAGCGGATTTGCACAGTCACGGGACCTCGGACCAATGAAAGAACTTATATTTCACGGATGAAATATGTTGTCGTCAAAATTAAATAATTATGCACCGTGTAATTCTGAGATATAAATTCTTACACGTCGAGTTGTCGAAAGTACCCGCCTCATGTTTTTTTCCCAGGTCATGGGATCGGTACTGAGTCATTATGTAGTACATACTCCACAGTTTGGGATGTCGAAAATGCCTTGGATTTAAGATTACGAGGGGCTGTGCTTTTGTGAATTTCCCTTCCGTGGAATGTGCGCGCGGGCGCGTTTTCCTTTGGGCCACGCAACCCGTCAACTTTCCACTTGAAGCTTGATTAATCTATACGTCACTCCGACTTTAAGATTAATGTTCACTGGGAATGTTCCAAAACGCAACGCCGACCGCTGGGTGTCTGTCCTCGCTCGCCGGATGCGTGGTCAGAAAAGTATATAAGAAGGATGCCAATACCAAAGCATCTCACAGTTTCAACCGAGCATGTCGTTCTGTCTCGTCTGCTTCTTTCACAAGTTCCATCGCCCTTACCAGGGGCAACAGCATCCCACTCCTTCGGACCTCACCACAGAACTAGAGGGCTCGCGCAAGTTTACTTTCGACTCGGTGCGCCCTCGTGCACTTGTTTGCGCTCATCTATTGACTGGGGATACGTTCTCATCGAACAGCTCATGGCATTCCTCGCGTGAGTCGTTCCTCGGCACATGTACTCGCGTGTCCGTAATCATGTCTCAGCATTCTCGCTGTGTCAAGCCTGTCGGGATCCAACGTGTTGCGACCAATGATGCTCGCACTTCTCATTTATACCATCAGTCTGCGTCTAGCCATCAACGCTTGTTTTCTCCAAGTGTGTAGATGTTTTCTCTGCGGTGTCCTCCCTTGCGTGATCGAGTCGTCATTAGAACTTCCCTACCCTGTCCAAATTCCTGCATAACTTGCCCATCATGGCTACTGCCTGCATGGCATGTGTAGAGTTGGTCACCGGCATCCAATCGCGTGCTCTCGCAGCGGTTGGGGTTTTGCTGGGTGTCTTACCCCTGGTTGCTCTTGTAGTCCACCACAGGGAACAGTGTGCCGAAAGGGCCACAGTAGCATGATCTGTGGGCCCGCGCGAGGTTCATGCTGGATGAAAAGTGATTAAGCAGATTATCGGGACATCTCAGATTGTAAGTTGTAGTTAAGTAATTCATCACGATCGGTGCGCTCGCGGAAATATTTGAAATGCCCTTTGCCTACTCCTCCGTTCCACCGCTCACCGCCCACTCGCTCATTTTTCGACCCACCTCACCCTCTCACGAACCGCGGACAACACCAGCGGTACTGTGGCCCTGTCCGCCTCACATAGATTACGCCTGAGATCTGAGAACCGAGTTCCGACTTTATCTAGCCGTATAATCAGTCTTCTAGAAGTCGATCGTCTCGTTTGGCGGGAGAAACATTTATTGTCAAAGACCTCCTAACGTATCGGCCACCTTCTCTATGTTTTTCTGTTTTCGTCTATCTCTATTACATCTCCATCATACAATTTCCGAGTTCTGTGATGCCACCATCGAGGTGTAGTTTAACGTGACAATTCGTTGATCTTGTCCATGATGGCTGCGGGGACGTATAAATCAACTCGGGCAACAGACGTGCAATGAAGTGACCAGTCTTACATCGAGGGTCGAGCCCTTGGTAAGGGATCTGCTCGCCGAGACCACCGCAGCCTTCTTTGATGGTGCCCATGTAGTCGTACCGAGGAGTGAGTCTGCGCTCGAGTAACCATGTACCGAATTTGGAGCCAAGCTGTGGATTAAAATCAGAAAGACCAAGTTATCGGGGGAAAAAAATTGCAACGAAACGTACGCCGGTCTTCCGGTTCAACGACTCAACGACGAGAACGAAAGAGCTCGACCCAATCTTCCTGATCGTCTATCGACATAGCCGATTAAAACGTAGTCATTCACTGGAATGTATATGCTTACCTGTTCGTCGACAATGTTGAGCGTGGACTTGTTGATCAAGCCAACGTCCACCCCTAGCTGGCGGCACCGCAGCACGGCATCCCAAGAGCGGTATAACATCTCCCCGAACGACACCACGTACCCCGCAGTTCCCTCCACGATCGTCTCATCCTTTCCGGGCTCGAACTTGTAGTCACCATCGAAAAACTTGGTCTTTCCGTCCTCCTTGAGTATATAGGGAACTTTCGAGCGTGTAGAGAAGATAAATCGCACGCCTTTGTGGAAGAATACTTCCTTGACGATGGAAATCATTTGCAATGGGTCGGCGGGAAAGTATAACCAGGATTGCACATCGGAGAGACCGTTGTCGGCAAAGAACGAGTTGACCCCAAAGTGACACGTGTTGTCCGCCATCTCATCCACTAATTGGAGCGGAAATTAGATGGAGATCTCAGGAGACTGCATATACCCACCTCCCGAGTGCGAAAAGTGGCAAAGGACATTGCATTTGTTCAGTCGTGCCATCGTGATTTCAGAAATAACCATCTCGAGGAACGCGGAGAAGGTGGAGAAGACACCAAACTTTTCGTCGTCGTCGTCGTTTACCCGAGAACCAAAGCCAGCAGCGGCAGCAAAGTTACCACGTTCCATGATACCGGATGGAATGAACACTTCGGGATGATTTTTGTGGATCACCTTGAGACCAGTCGATCCCTCCAGGTCACCTAGTCGAGAGATAAGCTAGAGATTTATGGTGTAGTCGATAATGTCACCCACTGTCAATGACCATGACCTTCTTGGCGGCTTCCTCTTTCGAAAGCTTGTCGAGGACCAAATTGACTGCATCGCCGAATATGGCACGGTTGGCATCTTTTTCCTTGGTGGACCCAATGTAGGAATAAGGGACAGAAGAGGGTTTGATGCTGCCCAGGATACCTGAGATGACGGATTCGGGATACCCGCGTGAGAGGAGATAGTTGGTGGCGGCCTTGACAGGAATAACGTCGTGTCCGTGGGTACTTCCCTCGATGCCTGTGACACCAGGAGCCATGAGGCGCTTGGCGATTACTGTGCGGATCTCAGCTGATTAGTCAAGCAGATAATCTATACATACCAGCAGCAGGGCCATCATGGTTGACAGCGGATGCAATTGCACCCCAAAGTGCATCGATATCTTCACCCTGAACGGTGTAGACTTTGAGGCCATGACCTTCCAGGGTCTTCTCCAACTCGTATCCCTTGAGGTAGTCCGAAGGATGGCCCGCAATGGTGACGTTATTGTCGTCGATTAAAAGCTTGATGTTCAAACCCTGGGCAACAGCGAGACGAGCAGCTTCTGCGTCGTTACCTTCCTGCTGGGAACCATCGGAACCGAGACAAAAGACGATCTTGTCCCGGTTGGCAAGGGAGACACCGTTGACGTGTGGCCACATGTGCCCGAGACGACCGGAAGAGAACTTGACGCCGGGGGTCAGGCCAAGTTCGGGGTGCCCGGGAAGTTTGGAGTTTGCTTCACGATAGTGCAAGAGCTGTTCCGGAGAAAGGTGGCCATCGAGAGCAGAGAGGAGGTATTGCGTCGCGACGCGATGACCTATTGATCAGAGCATCAGACAATTACAACTTAGGGGGGTCCTCGCGTACCGGCTTCGTCGAAAAGGATCGGAATGTATCTGTCCGAGCCTTCGAACAAGCTGAGTGCTATGCAGACTTCCGGAACAGTGTCAAAGGCACCACCTGTATGTATGCGTTGAGCGGGCGGACATGTGGGAAAGAGACGGTAGACCTGTATGTCCACTGACACCACGGGCAGCACCAGTAGCGGTAAACAAGACGATTACATCACGAAGAAGCTGGATGTTGTCCTGAAGGGTAGACTTCTGTTCCGCAGTCAGCCGGGGCTGTGATGGATCGAGCGTCAATCTGGGAATGGATCAACGCTCCAAGACTGGGCCAGAAGAATGCGATTGCGCTACTTTTTATACTGGCTGAGATCGATGGGGAACTTGCTCAAAGGATCCGACATTTTCGAAGGAGGTTTCGTTTGTGGGTCGATCTCAGCCATCTCAACCGAGTTTATCAATGCTACCCGTGCGAACTTTGTTGGCGGGCGATCAAGCCTGTGAACGACGCCGACTAACCAGCTCCGCGACGCTGAGAGTCGTGAGGATGTTCACATGGTTAGGGACCAATGACCACGAGTCCATGTTGATCGATGGACACTGCAGCGGCATCGGATGGGTGGATTGGGAGCGGGCTAATGAACGTGCACATGACAACGGATGTGAATCAATCAGCCACTTTCCCAGGTCTCTTTGTGTGACCAACATCAACAACCATGTCCGCCTCGCCCAAAGAGTCCTCCCCGCCCACAGATGTTCCATTAACCATGTCCCCGTAAGCGCTCTCGATCTTTGCCGATAGTAGTCTCAACCTGGCCAGAGAAGCGAGGAAATATGGCCATGTTCCTGGCTACAGCTTTGGCGCCACGTTCAGTTCCAGGCATGTATTCATATCTTGCTATCTGACTGATGATTTACTGTCCATTTTCCAGGAAAGAACTGATGGTTACTGGCGTGCATGGTCTGCTTCGCGCAGGAATTCACGGAGACTCCAGTAATAACGGAGGCGCATTCTCGATTTGCCTGAATGGAGGATACGAGGATGACGAAGATTTGGGAGATAACATGTACGTCGCTTTGCCTGTTATTCAGAGCCTTACGCCATTACTGTTCGTAGCGTTTATGTCGGCTGTGGAGGACAGGACCAGAAAACTGGGGTACATCTGTTCTTTATTTCTCCGTTACGCGCTACTAACGTCTTTCCAGGAGCAAATCGCGGATCAATCCATCAACGATCCCGGAAATAGAGCACTATATGTACGTCTCCCGACAGATCGCGACTTGACATACCTCATATATACTTCAGATTTCCTACAAGGAAAGGAAGCCAGTGCGAGTGATACGAGGCTCAGAAGGAACCAGTATCTATGCGCCGTACAAAGGGTGTGGCATGTCCTGACGTTGATGACCCAAGGACTCACGTTCATCGACAGGTTCAGATACGATGGCCTTTACTACGTAGATTCAGTGAGTTGTCACCTCTGCGTCGGTGTACCTTCTCATTCTTGCCTAGTACACGACAAAGGAAGGGAAGAGGGGTCACCGGATGTGTTTCTTTGAACTCAGCGTAAGTTGCCACATTCCGCCAACTTGAATTCGCTCAATTTTTGGCCATCAGAGGAAGATCGAAGAGGGTGATGGCTATCTGCCCCTCCGACGTCGCTTCACGTAAATTCTACTGAAAACATCAAACGATAATTTCCCCTCTCAATCTCTTCTGATCATGCTACCTCGTCCTGAGTCATACTAACCGCCGCGTTTGAGTTATGTAGGATTAGTTAGTGCTATCCAGCGTTTTGATGTGGATATCCCTAGTAGCGGAAACATTTTGTGATCTCCAAACCAGTGTGATTTAAGATTGATTTAAGATACCAGTGCTCAAGTCGGCAATTAATTTTACAAAAGACACTTGGCAAAACTAATTAAATATGATAACTGACCTTGAACCACGTGACACATAACTTGCCATTCCCCAGGGTCTCGCTACTGGGTCTTGCACCGTACTTTCTACTCCTCGCAACGATTTCCTTCGAGAGCGTATGGCGAACGTCAGCCAGCTCCAGCCAACTTTTACGCCCCAGGTCCAGACAAGCTCTAGCGAAGCTTCGGATAAGGATGCAGATGTATGTTCGTTGAGCAGTCACCATTTCATTTTCTGATGCCAGTTATTCCAGTTCCTTGCGCTACGCCTTCTTAACAAGCGTGCCCGTCTAAGATTATCACCTGCACCGCTCGATTTAACCTTGATTCCGGGAAAGGCTAACTTGTTTGCGATCGTCAATTCAAAAGGATGGTTTGCGGCAGTCACCCGAGAGCCCAGTGGCGCGTCAGGTACGGACAGGTCATGTTTGAGGTACTTTTCGGTTGAACGATAGTTCTTTCGCATCTAGCTTTGATCCTTTCACCATTGGTAGATCTGCGCTCTATGCTTGCAGCAGCTCCTGCCGAGGATGAGCAGACATACAGACCTCAGAGACGCGTTCCGATTGACGGAGCACCACCACATATCCTTACTTTTGCTTGCAATGGCACTAGACTACTCCTGGCATCGGTGGATGGCTCCATCCGCGTGTATGCTTCTGACCAATTGCTTTCAGGCGGTGAAGGTCCTGTGCAACCCATGCATGTGTTTGCGACGTCCTCGTCCGCCGCTCTTTTATCCATACAACCGAATCCGGGTGATATTCCCGAACTGGTAGCCGTCCTAAGGGATTGTGCGAATAGCCCAGGCTCGCTTGCAGTGGAGTTGTTGGACGTGCAGAAACTCATCTCTTCTGGGGGTTGGATGGCCGGAAAGTCACCTAGCACAACCCCGACTTCAAGTGTGTACGGGGTCCTCTCAGCTTTAATTTATATTAATGATTGATTGCCCATAGTCTCTTGGTCCCCAAAGGGCAAGCAGCTGGCACTTGGCCTTCAAAGTGGTGATATTGTCACTTTTAGCCCAACTGCCACGGGGACACCAAAGTCTAACATACCCCATCCCCCCTCGGCCAGTAACATGAGCGCTATCTCTGTGCATTGGCTCTCGACCGCGTCGTTCCACACAATATATGCACCACCAGGGCAACTGGCACCAGACGCGGAACAGATTCATTTTCATGCATCCTTAGATTCCAAGAACAACTCTGCCCAAGATATCCGGTTTAACAACCCATATCTTCCCTTCCCTGGACTTCGCCCTCCTGGTGAATTCCTTGTGTGTCTTCGAGGCTGGGATCCATTAAGGGTGCTACTCTTCGTCGGAGACAGCACATCGTCGGACATTGGTTTAATCGGTAGTGTCACCGACAGTTCTGGGGAGCGTTGGCATAACCTGGGCCTGGAAGAGACTTCCACACCCAGCTTACCATTAGACAAGGACCAAAACGACACCATCCTACTCGGAATGGATCTGGACCTGACGAGTACCGAGTCATATATCCACTCGACGGCTTCAGGGGAAGCATTGGAGTTGCCTGCTCACCCGATCATGTACGTTTATGCATCAGATGGGACGATCCTCGGGTGGCACGTACTTAATGTAGCTGGCGTGCCATATCCTGGGATGATCACGGCGTCGGATGCGCGGACTCTTGCGTTTGGCGAAGCGCCTTCCTTTGGACAGCCCGCAACAATACCGGCACCCACGTCCGTTCCTGAAGAAAGTATGGCTACGGATGACGTGCCATCTTTGGGTGGCTTCGGACTCGGTATGGCAAATTCCGAAGATGCCGATTCGAAACCTTCGATCTTTGGCAAAACTAGCTTTCCAGTATCCACGGTTCAGCAGTCTACCGACGGTAGTCTGATCAAACCTGGCACTGGTTTTGGAGCCTTTGCTAGTTTTGACCAGAGCAGTCCGTTTGCCAAACCCCCCGCTTTCACCAGTATTCAGCAACCCACCACGACGTTCGGTGCACCTGCATTTCAAGGGGCAAGAACAAATGTGTTTGGGAGGTCTTCTGAGTCGCCTGAACCCAAGCCATCTTTGGCAATTCCATCGATGACTATGGATACGTCGGCTGCGCCGTCACCATCTACTACGCCGTCTACTACGCCAGGTCCTTTTAGCAATACCTTTAGCAACCTACAGACAACGCCTCCTGTGTTCGTCAAACCTGCCTCTGGCAGTTTTGGTGAACTACCCAAGGATTCGCCTTTCTTTGGGCCAAAGCCACTCGAGCCCAAGTCTGTATCCGCCTTTGCATTATCATTTACGTCGGCTACCCCAACTTCGACCCCTCCGAAAGCGAGTTCCGCCCAGCCTGCTTTCGGGATGTCTTCGATGCCTGGTGTAGAGTTGCAAAGTGATAGTGGTTCAAAATCGACCGTTTTTGGCAAAACTAGCTTCGCTGTGCCCTCGGGTCAACAGTCGATCGACGGTGGTGTAATCAAGCCCGGGACTGGTTTTGGATCGTTCGCTGGTGCCAAACCGTCTTCCTTCTCTAGTACACAACCATCCACTACGACACTTGGTTTCGGTGCGTTTGCATCTGGTACCCAAAGTGCATTCGCTACCGCAGCTTCAAAGACTGGTCCTTCAGCAAAACCAGTTTGGGCCATGAGCGAGCCATCCAAACCGCCGGAGTCGAGCCCTCTAGGAGAGACAACAAATATGTTTGGAAAGCTCTCTGAGCCGCCTGAACCCAAGACACCTGCATCAAAGGCCGCCGACTCTACCACGAGCCCTTCTATGTTTCCGACTTCCACACCCGGTCCCTCTACTGGTGCCTTTAGTAACTTACAGACGACGCCTTCTGCGTTTGTCAAACCTGCATCTGGCGGTTTTGGTGAATTGCCCAAGGATTCGCCTTTCTTTACCCCCAGGGCACCCGAGACGAAGTCTGTGCCGGCCTTTGCTCTGTCGGGCACCCCAACTTCGACGCCTCCGAAGACGAGCTCTCCTCAGCCTGCTTTTGGAGTGTCCTCGATGCCTGGCGTTGAGCCGCAACGTTCTCAAGACGGTGGCTCAAAGTCGCCCATTTTCGGCAAGACTAGCTTCACGGTGCCCTCGAATCAACAGTCGACCGATAGCAGTATGATTAAACCTGGTATTGGTTTTGGATCGTTCGCTGGTGCCAAACCCTCTCCTTTCTCTAGCGGCCAACCATCCACCCCGACGTTCGGTTTCGGTGCGTTTGCGTCTAACGGGCCGAGCGCGTTTGGAAAGCCCACCGAGTCGCCCGAACCTAAGGCACCGATCCCATCAAAGACCGCGGCCCCAACCGCCACGTCGTTTGGGTTTTCGAGTTCTACTCCCAGTCCGCCTACCGGTGCCTTCAGCAGCCTACAGACGACGCCTTCTGGATTTGCCAAACCCGCCTCTGGTGGTTTATCCAAAGATTCGCCATCTCCTCCGCCCAGCCTCCCCGAGACCAAACCCGTGTCTGTCTTTACTCTTTCGGCGACACCTGGCACTCCAACTTCGACGTCTCCGAAAGTCAGTCTTCCACCTGTTTTTGGCGGCACATCCTCGACGACGACGCCCGATGGAGCAGCCAAGGATGTAGAGGTGAAAGCGAGCGAGCCGCCTGTTGGATCCAAGGACAGGGTGGTGGCAGAAACGATACTGACTCAGGAACCATCTGTGGAATCGGTATCGTCTGCAACCACTTCGTCGTTTGTGCAAGTTTCGGCTGAGGAAGAGGGTGAACTTGGATCTGAGGTGGAGGAATCTGAAGTGTCGTCGGAGGCGGTCGATGAAGAGGAAGAGGAGGAGGAGGAGGAGGAAGAAGAGGAAGAGGAGGAAGAGGAGGAGGAGGAGGAGGAGGAGGAGGAGGAGATTGACAGGGAAGTGTCTGAGGAGGAAGAGGTCAACAAGGAGGAGAATGAAGAGGAGACGGTCGACAAGGAAGAATTATCCGAGGCGGTCGGCAAAGGAGAAACAGAGGACCAGGTGGAAAAGTCAACGACGCCGGCTGTTACGAGATCACCGTCTACGACCCCCAAGGCGGAGCATCCCAAGATCGCAGTCTCCGCTCCGCCTCAGATGTCTTCACCTGCACTCAAGGCTTCTCCTCCCCCACCAACTCTGCCTTTTAGCCTATCCGCTCGTTCGAACAACCGGCCGATACGCAGCTCTCCGCTTGCAAGCACACCCATTGTTCTCGATGGCGAAGCAGTGAAACCTCCAGCTGTCTCCAAGTCTGCACCGCCTGCAATAGCTGCCCAAGCGGCTGCACCCAAAGTATCTTTTGGCCAACCGACTCCCCAACCACCTATACAATTTATGGATGGGGACCCGACGCGCTCAAAGACGCCTCCAGTTATGCCTTTGTTCCCTATGACAGGAGACAAGCCTATTTGGAGTATGTCTCCAAAGCCCGCTGAAGTCGCGTCGCCTGCAATACGAACCCCACCGTCGCTCTTTGTGTCCCCACTTTCGTCGGTCTCTCCCAGTCCTAGCACAACCCCGCCATTACCAAGGCCGCCGTCACTGGCCCCGCCGCCGTCACCGACTCCAGAGGAAGGGATGCAAACAGAGTGTCTTTCGTTGCTATCTAACCTTTTCAAAGAATTAGAAAGCGTGGGTCCACTTCATGTCGCTCCGATCGTTTATCTCATCCTAGTATAATTTTTTGTAGCTCACGCAGCTTTCCAAGATGGCTTCGTTGCGGTCAGAGGAACTCAAGAAGACTTCAGGCGTGATCCATCAGACGGCCGATCTTGGCGATGCTGGAAAGTGGGTTTTCGGCGATATCGAGGAGTACGGGAGGGTCCTAGTGGACGTTCAGGTGGACGTTCAGGAGCTCAAGTTGCAGCGGGTGTCGTTGCGCAAAGCGACAAAGGAATTGGATAGTAACATACTGAAGGGTATGTTTTCATTCGAGGCGCTCTCTTGACTTGGTCTGACGGTTTCTAGTCAACACGAGAAAGGAGGAAATCGTACGATTTAGCAAGGCCAAGACGGACGCCGAGTTGGCAAAGATGCTTAAAATCCGGATGCTTGCGCCGGAATATTCGGAATCACAGTCTCAGCTACGAAAGAACATTCGTGTGAGTTTGGAACGTTTTGATGGGCTGTAGCGTTTTCATGACCCGACGCCTAGGTGATAAGGGATCGCGTGCAGAAACTCGAAGACCACTTGCAGGCGTCGAAAAGGAGAATCAACGAGCTTAGGACAGGCAGGCCGAGCATAAGGCAAGTAGTCCCACCGAGCCAGAATTACCGTCCGTATTCATGTTTCAATTCCATCATAGACCACCCTCTCTGGACACCGTAAATCGCACGTTCCGTAATATCGACATCGCCATTGATCAACAAAGGCAAGATATATCTCAACTACGGCACCGGATGGCGAAGCTGGAGATCTCTGGCGCTGTAGGCGCTCGGGATCAGCTTGCTATATCGTCGTCGAGTCGACCTCTGAACGTCACTCCAAATGTTGCTGCCACTACGGCGGCGGCGTTGAACGCCGAACGGTCTGCACAGAGATTGAAGAAAGCCATGTTGGCTTCCAGAACCCAACCGCTTCTGAACACGACGGCTACCGCATCGCCCGTTCCGACGTCTTTCCAGACGCCACAAAAGGCGACGGCGGCCAGACCAGACATGAACACGCCCGAGAGCGTACTTGGCCTACCAACCACACCGACAATGCACTTCCCTTTGTCGTTCCCCGGCTGGACGCCGTCTCCGACCTCCGAGTCTGGGACGCATGATCCCTCTCCGTCACGGAACCGAGGTGGAGTGAAATACCACCAAAAACCGATCGTGCTCAAGAAAAACACGAGCTTGGGTGCTCCGACCACGACGGGAATGATGATGCCACCGTCGTCGTTTGAGTGGAAGCCTGTGGAGCCTATCAGACCTGCGTCGTCCCTTCCGTTTGCTTTACGACCTGCAGCTTCGAACTGAATGTCTGTCTGTCTCTGTGTCTTTTCAAAAATCTAGGTGTTTTTGATTCCCGAGCATGTTCGAATATATGTACGGTATGCACGTGTTCTGGCCCGTCGTTTGGAGACTTGATCTTGCTTCGTGCTGGATTATTGGGGAGAAGTCCCGAGTCTTGTAGAAAGATATGTGATTGGTGGTGCTTTGACGAGTTGCTGGCAGAAACTGGGAATCATAAGGACGTCGTGGTCGAGGTCCAGTGCTTACGCTTTGAACAACTCTGGCCTTGAAAGGCTGTGTTGGCGCAAACCTCACGGTGACTGCTGCCATGGGGCAGTGTTTAAATGTTATTGATATTGATGGCTCGGAGTCGGACCCTTCTGATGGCCACTAGCAGGAAAAAGAAAAGACTGCTCTTGGCGAAAACCGAACAAAGTGTACTCTTCTCAGACAAAGGCTACAGCGCGCTACCCCTGAACGCCGTAGGTCAATACCCCCCAAGGCTAGGGCGACTGTGTCAGTTCTGCGCACGTTTGCTGATCCCGTCCCGCCCTTTTTTTCCCCATAGGTTCAAACGCTGAGTGACGCTTGATCGCAGGTTCGTACGTATTCAAACGAGATGCACTTTTTGCCATGGTCGAAGCACCCTGTCGCTCTTGGCAATCATTCTCGTAGCGCACCAAACGCCTGCAGACCAGTATTCCCTGGGCCCGTACCCCGGGCCCGGGTGGGGTTAGCGGGTTCGGTGCCGGGGTGGTACAACCCTCCGTGGGAGCGGTTTTGCGACAGGGATGATGGAGGTGACATCGTGTGGGTACCAACTACGAGTCCGCACGAATATTAGTCCCTCCACGCAGTCTGCCCTTGCATCCATATAACAATCAACCCCAAAACATCGCGGCGAACACCGGCGTTCCTCGAATGATGGACGGCGGTGCGTGATTATGTGTATTTGAGTGGGTATGGCAGTACATATCACGATCATAATGCTGCCATACACTCGATAGGATCGGATATCACTCTGAAACCCGTCACTGATTCAAATGGCTGGAAAGTTCTGACCGCTTATGCACCCCATCTTTTGAACGAGGTGCACTTCACGACCATGTCCAACTCTCCCATCGCGCTATCGCCCTTCCTGGTCATGGCCGGCCCAGTGTCTACAGCACTGATTCCCGTCAGTCCGCCAGGACCTCCTATTAGTCCGTCGCAACGTCCTGTCGGTCCGCCGGATCGGGACTCTCCGGTCCGCCGTGTCCTCCGTTTTCTACCACGACGCCGATGGACTATTGATGTGACTCGCAAGAGGTACACTCAGTGAGTGTGTCCACGTTTTACCCTGATTTACTCTTGATTTATCAATTCAGGGTCTAGTGTGTAGTGAAAGCGTAGTGAAAGTATTGCTCTTGATCCCAAGGGGAGTCGGTCGCAAGTTGGCAACGTGCATGGCTCGACCTGCACCCAGTAAATGTACCTTTTTTCTTTCGTGTTTTGATAAGTACGTGTCGTCATCGAAGTCTACAAATCCCGTACAAGTCAGCACACGGTCAATAGCTATTTCAGAGAGGCATGAGAACAAGACGACCACTCTTTCGAGACTCGCACTTGTTAGCTGAAGTCCATGGGTCACGACTTGCTGTTGGACGTTCTCAAATGAGTTCATACATTGTCACAGTTCTTAGTCGACGAACAAGGTCGGGAAGAGAAACATGGACGACATTGGTGCAAGTGGTGACATTGAACTGGTTCGACGTGCAGTGGAAAGTCTATCTAGCTGCTCGCCAACACCCTCAGGAGTCGCTACATGGAGCTCACCTGCTCTCTCTCTGTGTGGAGAAGACAAGTTCGAACGCAGCAAAGGTGAATTCAAGCAGAGTTGGAAGTTGGTGTCCCATCATCGACCACTTCAACCTTGCATCATTATGGGTTAATAAGTCATAAACCCCTAGAATGCTCATTCAATGAGGAAGCTCAAAGCTGTACCCACTGATAAGTGTTGGGATTTTTATAAGCTGTGCAGGCTTGTACTCACGGAAAACCCGCGTCGCGTCGCTTGAACGACATGAGTGGGTGCACATAGGCCGGGGCACACTCGAAGGCGATGACGACGGGCAACAACGACCAGGAGAGAGACGCGCCGGTGCGTCGGACGTGGGGAATAGGTTCGGGAAGGTTGGAGGGTCTTCGATCGTAGTGTACATACAATGACATCAGTTCGAAGACGAGTGCGACATGGTGGCACAGCTTCGAGGGGTCATGCGCACGTCAGCGCACGACGCCAGAGACGGAAACAGTGTTGGGATCCGAGATTATCCATTCTCGTGTGGGAAGAGTAAGTCAAACATTTTCAGGCACAGCCAATCAGCGTGTGTGAAGATTGTAAAATTTTCGGGCTCCTGCAAAATGGGCGTTTTACGCCACTTTACACCCTAGAACCACACTTTGCCACTCATTTCTTCTTGTGGAATACATTCCCGTATACCAACTACCCTGCCTGAGCTGCTGCCTGACGCGACGCGATGCGGTTCCAGTTATATAAGCGACGTCCATTGGCTCGGACAAACAAGAACCCCCAAGTCACGTGATGTGTTTCATGTCGCGGGGGAGAAACGCCTGCCGTGCGTTGAACTCGGGTCGGACGACAACCTGTAGCATGCCTGCCAAATTCGGTAAATCAGTGATGTCCCCCAGCACGTTTTCCCCTCAGATGTAATATATAAAGCGAATGGCAAGGCTCATGATATGCCAACTTCCAAGCAAAGCATGTCATTCTGTTTCATCTGCTTCTTTCACAAGTTCAATCGCCCCTACCAGGAGCAACAACATCCCACTCCCTCGGTCCTCACCACAGAACTAGAGGACTCGCGCAAGTTTACTTTGAACTCGGTGTGTTCTCATGCACTTGTTGCACTCACTCATTGACTGGGGATGCGCCCTTATCGAACAGCTCATGGCGTTCCTCGCGTGAGTCCTTCCTCAACATATGTATCCGCATGTCTGTGACTATGTCTCAGCATCCTTGCCGTGTCAAGCCTGTCCGGATCCAACGTATTGCGACCAATGATGCTCGCACTTCTCGTTTATACCATCAGTCTGCGTCTTGCCATCAACGCTTGCTTTCTCCAGGTGTGTAGACATTTTCACTGCTGTAACCCTCCCTTCCGTGATCGAGACATCATCAGAATTTCCCTACTCTGTCCAAATTTCTGCATGACTTGCCCATCCTGGCTACTGCTTGTATGGCGTGTGTAGAGTTGGTCACCGGCATCCAATCGCGTACCCTCGCGGCAATCGGGATTTTGCTGGGTGCCTCGCCCCTAGTTGCTATCGTGGCCCACCACAGGGGACAGTGTGCTGAAGCGGCCACGGTGGCATGATGTCTGGGAGATGGGAAAATCTGCAAAGGTGATTAGATAGGACGTCTCTCAGTTTGTATGTTGTATTTAGGTCGTCGCGATTGGAGTGGAACACACCTTGTAGAGTGACGTGTGCTTCTGGGATCAATATTTGAGGGGTAGAGCCTGATCGAGATTGATAATTTGAAGCAGAGCAAACGCATATCGATTATCTCGTTTGGCGCGACAAGTTGTCGTGAAAGGCAGTTCTGCGCACGTTTGCTGATCCGTCGGTGCGGCCCTTTTTCCCATAGGTTTAAACGCTTGGAATTGACGCTCGATCGCATGCACGCATCCCAACTATTTGAACGAGATGCATTCTTGCCGATCACCCGCGGGTTGCTCTTGGCAATCATTCCGCTTGCAGCGCACCAAGCCTCTGCAGACCCGGACCCATGCCCCGCGCCGGCCCGGGTGGAATTCCGGCATGGTCCTACAACGGCCCGGGAAATGGCTGCATAGTGCCGTTTTGACGGGATGACCTGCAAAACAGAGAACAAGTCACTTGGTGCCAGATATGTTCACGTTTTACCAGGCCAGATTCACGCGTGACCGATTCGACACGTAAACGGAAGGGAGTGGTCGGTGGTGACGAAATCAAAAGCGTGGAGAAAGTTTGCAGTGCTGCAATTCGTCAGAAGGGAAGGACAGGAACCAGGAATCTGGGAGTGGGTCCAAGTCTCGTGTGTTGGCGATGTATACGTACCACCACGAAATGGTTTTCGTTTTAGGTAGCTGCCGAACAGAGAGCGTGGCGAATGTACCGCGGTGAGTGTCTGCCCAAGTTTCTTTTGAGTTGCCAGTTCGAATCTGTACGCTCAACTCTCGTCAAGGGGGAGACCGCTGCTACCCTTCCAAAGCCAGTTAGGTAGACACTCACCTACTGGACAGAATGAGTTGGCGAGGTAACCACCAACAGATTTGATGTGCCAGGGGTGCACGGCCCTCCGTGAGAGTAGTTTTACGAAGGATGGAGGCGGCATCGCGTGGGTACTACTAACTATAGATGTCCGCACATACTTCAGGTTCCAATTCGTCACCACACGCATCCATGCAACGACCAACCTCCAAACGGCATAGAGAACAACGGCATTCCTCGAGTGATGGACGACGATGCGTGATCGCGTGTATTTGAGTGGGTATGGCAACATCACGATCATGATGGGCCACTACACACTCAATACATCGGATATCACTCTGAACCCCGTCACTGATTCAAAAGCTGGAAAGCTTTGATCGTAGGTATGCACCCCGTCTTTTGAACGAGATGCACTTCACGACCATAGCCAACCCTCTCGTCGCGCTGTCGCTCTTCCTGCTCGCAGCGGGCCCAGTATCTGTAGCACTACTTCCCATCGATCCGCCGCGACTTCCATGCCGTCCGCCGGGTCAAGACACTCCGGCCTTACTTCCGCCGTGTCCTCCATTTCCTACCACGACGCCGATTGACTATGGAAGTGACCTGCAATAGGAACATTGGGTGAGTGTGTTCACCTCTTAACCCAATTCACTGATCAATCCAGAGTCCAGTGTGTTTGTCGTATAGTGTTCATGAAAGTGTAGTGAACGTATTGCTCTCCATCGTAAGGGGGAGGTCTGTCGCAAGTTCGCAACGACGTTGCATGACTCACTGCATCCAATAAAACTGTACAAGGATGTGCTGTCAAGGTCTACAATCCCGTACAAGTCAATAGCTTTTTCAGAGAGACATGAGATCAAGGTAGGAGACGACCGACGCATTTTAAGCCCCGCGCTTGTTACTGAAGAGTCCATGCGTCGGTGCAAAGCTTGTTTGCACGACTTGCTGTTGGACGTCCTCAAATGAATTCGTACTTTGTCCTGGTTCTTGGCTAGACGAACAAGGTCGGGAAGAGAAACCTGGACGATATTGGGGCACGTGATGATGTTAAACAGTACATGAAGTTCCCAGCCTGCTCTCTCTGTGGAGAAGACGAGTTCGAACGCAGGAAGGGTGAATTCGAGCGGAGAAGGTCGGCGTCCCCACATCATAATCGGCTGTCATTAGAAGCATCCGTAGATCGCACCTTGTCCTTCCCCGCGACGTCGGAAAGAGGCACATAGTTCTACGCGCTACGCGCCCCAACGAGCTCCGTTCTCGAGTTGGACAATCGCCCGCACTTCAAGTTCTGGCCCTAGTTCTGGCCCACATATTTTCGACTGCAAAAACTTCAGGTCTCATCGCTTCTGAAACGACAACTTGCATTGTGTTCGCGTTTTGGACATCACTCAACCTGGGTCCCGCAAAGCACGTGTGGGCCTGTAACTAGTCCACACGAACTTCAGTCCCTCACCATGCACTGTGCCCGAGGCATTCGGTCGCATCCACGTAACGACCAACCCCCAACGTGGAGATCGCCAGTGTTGCTCGAGCGACGAATGGAGATGCGCAATCGCGAGTAGTATTTGCGTTGGGTAGTATGGCCCGACGGTATCACGATGACGCCGCCGTGACGCCGATGTCATTCTGATACAAGTTTGTACACCAGGCTACTATACCTCGTCAGCTCAAAAGCTGGAAATCTTTGGTCGCAGGTACGCACCCCCATCTTTTTGAACGAGATGCGCTTCACGACCATGACCAACCCTCTCGTCGCGCTATCGCTCTTTCTGCTCGCAGCGGACCCATATGTATCGGCATTACTGGTTGCCGATAAGCCGCAACTCGGATTTCCATGCCGTCCGCCGGGTCAGGCCACTCCAAGTTTACTTTTGCCGTGTCCTACCACGACGTTGACTTCTACTACGATGTCGACTTCTACCACAACGTCAACTCCTACCACAACGTCAACTCCTACCACGACGCCGACCCCTACCACGACGCCGACTCCTATCATGAAGTCGACTCCTACCACAACGTCGACTTCTACTACGACACCGTCTTCTACCGCGACACCGACCCCCTGCGAAGATGACCTGCAATAGGAACACTTGGTGAGTGTGTTCACGTTTTACCCGGTTTACTTTTGACCGATCAGTTCAAGAGTCCAGCGTATTTGACAAAATTAGCCTGTGGGGTACGGTATTGTAGTGTTGACGAAAGCATAGTGAAAGCCCACGGTGTTGCTCTTCATCGCAAGGGGGAGTCGGTCACAAGTTCGCAACGTGTATGGGTCAACCTGTATCCAATGCACGTACTTCCTTTCGATGTTTTGACAAAAAGTGTGTCGAGTCTTTCCAACTATTTGCTGGCACTCCCAGGAGTTGTGGACAAAACCTATACGGAGTTCTCGACCTGTTCCCTCTATCTGTGGAGAAGACACGCTCGAACGCAGGAAAGGTGAATTCGAAGGGAGAAGGTCAGCATAGAAACACCTCAAGTTTATGGTGATCATGCCCTGGCGGGTACCGATACCCACGAAGTCGGTTCTTCCTGTCAATGGTGGTGACCAGTCATGTGGCATTTAATCCCATGTGGTGATCGAATCTCCATGTTCAACAGTGACTGCCACTGGTATGACATCCCATGGACAGACGGGGTGGGGTAAACGATCTTGTATAGCAGTCCGACTGGAACGCATCTAGAGCCATAGTCACGTCACTCTGATACAGTTTGTGCGCGTTTGCTGATCCATCGGGCCAGCCTTGCTCGCAAATACAAATGCTGGGAGGCTCCATGGTAGGCGTGCACCCCGTTTTTCCAACGAGATGTGTTTCAGTACCTTCCCCATTGGACTGAGGCTGTCGCTGTTGGCTGTCATCCTGCTCGCTGCGGGCCAAGCCTCCGGACAGTGTCCCCCAAGCATAAAGTTCTGCGCCCCCGGACCAGTAATTGTATGCCGTGAATCAGTTGGCGATGATCGGACCTGGCTTCCGCCGTGTCCCACCACGACGCCGACTGGCTATTGAAGCGATCTGCAAATGGGTGTCCACGTTTTACCCCGCTCATGATCGCTCTTGACGAGTCTAGTGTCGTTAGGGAATTGGTCGGAATTGAGAGAAAGCCTGCGGTGTTGGTCTTCATCAGGAGACGGGCGATGTGTACGAATCTCCTGTAGTCGAGTAACTGCCTCGCACAAGTACACAAGGACGTGATCTACAGCAAGACGTCCTCATGTCCCTGCACTGGTTCACGCTTGTTAAGTCCCGCGCTCGCTGCTGCGTTGCTACGCGTGCACGTGGCAAGAAAACAAAACAAAGAACACCGCTTCAAGTTCCTCTGTGCCTTGCGGCACTAGTACTTTTGCTGATTGGCCAGGCAGTGCTCGGACGCGACTTAAAACCTTGCAGGTACTCTCCAACTCTCCAACAACGAGATGCGCCTCACTACCATGACCAACCCTTCCATCGTCCTGAGCTTGTCGTCGCTTTTGACGGCGATTCTCTTTGTGGCGGTACCAGCGTCTGCAATGACGCCCACGTATCCGCCATATGTATGCCGTCCCGCGGGCGATGACCAGCCGGATTCCCTTCCGCCGTGTCCTTCCGAGACGGAAGGATTTCGAAGTTTCACATGATGACGGGGTGCGTTGATACTCGCTCATCCTCAATTCATTAGCGCTGATAATCATTGAAAGGTGTTGATGAATGTGTGGTGCAGTGGTATCAGGAAGGGGTAGATGGTGGCACTGTATGGACCCAAGGAATGGACTTGTTTAAAGTATTCGGACGTCGTATAATATTTGTTGTGCAAGCAATGAGCGTGGGAATTCATGTAAC
Organism: Phylloporus cf. tubipes; assembly: GCA_038094315.1. NCBI lineage: Eukaryota > Fungi > Basidiomycota > Agaricomycetes > Boletales > Boletaceae > Phylloporus > Phylloporus cf. tubipes. Next base: position 5,171 of record JBBPTZ010000291.1, on the reverse strand, counting down.
CCCAGTGGAGAAACAACGCATGGTAAAACATAGACATGGCGCATTGGTCGATCAGCGGGGATGTGACGCATGGCAGTAGCTCGCCGGCGTACCAACCGCTCGCTGCTGCGGTAAACGTTGGCATACCAGCTCACTGTCTTTTTCTAGCCAGTCATTCTGGAAACATGTGGTCGGACACTGCAGCCACCTTACGTATGGAACGCGATCTCGGGCTTGCCGGCTTTTAAATGGCATCTACCCTCCTGTTCCTCGTGGACAGCGATAGCCTCCCGCTGTGATAGACCGGCTAGAATGCGCCCCATATGACAATCAGGACGCCAGTATAAAAAGACCCCGTTCAAGTGAGGATCTAAATCTCGTCCTCCTTGTGACTCATCCTGCCGACCCATCCACACCCCGATGAACTTGAAAAAAGAGCTCGACGAGCTTCCCCACTACCGTAATGCATACCTGCTCGCCTTCTCTGCCACGACGGGGTATGTATGCTTCGGATGGGACATTGGACTGATCGGCGGCGTGCTCGCCCTCCCTTCCTTCCAGCAGTATTTCGAACTTGATAACATGTCGGCGACTGCACGTGCCTCGTTGAGCGGCAACATCGTCTCTATACTCCAGGCAGGCGGATTGTAGGTCTCTCCCTGTCTTTTGCGAGGGACGCTCAAGGAGAACGCGTTTGGCAGTTTCGGCGCGATGATGTCCATATGGTTTGCGAATCACTTCGGAAGAAGACCGTCCTTGCTTGGTTCTGCTATCATCTTCCTCGTAGGGAGCACGATACAATCGATCGTGGGCCTCGGGAGCACACCATCTGTGGGACTTGAACTCTTGTATTTTGGTCGATTCTTCGGTGGCGTCGGCGTCGGGTTCATGGCTGCGCTCGTGCCAACGTACGTATCCGAGTGTGCGCCACCAGCCATTCGTGGACGTTGTACCGGGAGCATCGAGTTGGCCGTCGGACTGGGGAACATGTTGAGTTGTATGTCTGCTTTTTGCTGATCTTCGTGTCATCTGACGCACCTCTCCGAATCGAGTTTGGGTCAACTATGGTGTGTCTGTTCAGATCCCTTTTGGACAAATACAATGGCGCCTTCCTATCATCGTTCAGATGATTCCGGGCGTCCTCTTTTTCGTTTTTATGCTTTTCCAGCCTGAATCCCCTCGTTGGTTGGTCGAACAAAAACGTTACGAGGACGCAGCGGAATCCCTCGCATATATCGCGCGCACCGAGCCTTCCTCGCCTGCTGTCCAATCAACCCTCTCAGAGATCCGTGCAGACTTTGTCGGTCGTCGTAAACTCGGACTCTTGACCCAATTCCGCAAGATGGGGGAGACCAAGACCATCGCGCTCCGTTGCTTCATCCCGTCACTGCTCACGTTCTTCCAACAATGGTCCGGCACGAACGCGATCAACTACTACTCCCCCCAAATCTTTGCATCGCTCGGCATGTCGAGCACGACGACGACGCTCCTCGCCACGGGGATCTACGGCGTCGTCAAGTTCGTCGCGACGTGCTTCGTACTCGCCCTGGTGATCGAATCCTGGGGTCGAAAACGCATGCTCATCTATGGGGGACTCGCACAAGGTCTAATGATGCTCTGGATCGGGGGATACGAAGCCCTCCATCCCGAACCGACGATCGTGGGCACGACGTACCTCACCCTCCTCGCCATCTATGTCTACGGCGTCGCGTTCTGCTTTGGATGGGGGTTCACACCGCTCGTGCTCGGGTCGGAGGTTGCTCCGGGGTACCTGAGGCCGGCGGTGATGGCGCTCGCGTCTGGGACGACGTGGGTGTTTACGTACGTGATTGCGCAGGCGACGCCGGTGATGTTGGCGCGGGTGACGTGGGGGACGTATGTGGTGTTTGGTGTGGCGGGGGTGGTGATGGCGGGGTATGTGTGGGTGGGAGTGCCGGAGACGACGGGGGTGCCGCTTGAGGAGGTGGGGTCGCTTTTCGAAGGGGAGAGGGTTTGGGTGCGGTTCGTACGAGATGCACCGGGTGGGGGGTGGGTGCTTGGGAGGTTGGGCGTCGTGGCGGGAGTGGAGGGGGAGGATGGGTCGGACGAGAAGCGGAACTCTGGGTCGGATGTGAGGCGCGTGTGTTGACATGGAGATCAGCGCGAGTGTACGATATGGTTTTAGACTTTTTGGCGCCCAATGCCTATGATACCGGCTTACTCGGGTTCATTCTCGGCCCGAATTCCCCTGGCAATCCATTCTCTCCGATCAACGTTGCCACCATCAGGGGGAGAGAACCACACGACCCATATACATACGCATAAATTTTCAAGTTGCAGGCCGTGGTATCCAAGGCTACAGCAGTTCTACTTCGAACACACCCTATTGGGGAAGAAAGGCTATTTACAAATGGGAAAAGGAAGCAATATCATGCAACCAGCCAACCAACGACGAATAAAAAAGACCGGACGAGCCATGTGCGCATCAATGCAGCATCAAAAGCTCAACGCCGTGCGCAATGAAACCACGTACACGCACGATAGAAAAAAATAAAACAAGGGACCGGACGAGCCACGCACGCGTCTACGCGCGACCAAGGCTACCAAAAAGACCGGAGGGTATAAAGCGGGTATAGGATAAATAGGAGAAACAATCGGTGAGAACGAGCACCTGCTCCCTTGTTTTTCCTACAAGGGATTCCAGATATCCATCCTTCTTTCTGGGTGGACGGACCGACTGCGCCGGGTCATGCCGGTGAATCTGCGTGTAAAGGAGTGTCCCCGCTCGACGGGTACGTGGCGACGGGACACGGTGCTCGCGCTTTGTACACCCGGACTGTATGATGGAAGACGGGTCAAAATCGGCGTTGCGACAAGGCACACGAGGTACGAACCATTGTGGATCTGCCACGCCAGAAGAATTCGTCACATCAGACGGGCTGACAGTCGGTGATGCAACGCCAACCGAGGTGGTTGTCGTCGACGTGGGATTACCCCCTGCGGCAATGGGAGTAGGCGAGTTTCCGGGAGTAGCAACGACGGGAAGTTCCTTTTGATCCGGCCCAGGTTCTGGGATACTCGAATAGTAACCCTGGAAAATGTCGTCCTGTGCGCCGTCTTTAAAGTTGTAAAGATCGTTGTAAAAGGGAGGGGCATAGGTGCCTTCAAACATCTGATCGCAAAACGGAGTGTGAGCGGAACCAAGAGGGTATACATGTCGAAATACTCGCGTTGTTCCTTTCCGCCTGGAACCAATACAAGGGTTGCTTGGGACCATAGGTACAGTTCCCAGGGACTGCTTCCGGTTTTCCGTTGTCTGGATCAGCACCACAGCGACGAGCGACCTTGGGAGTGGCAAGTCCGACGTTGGAGGTGGATCCGGTAACGCGACATTGGAATCCATTCATGTAGTCTGTGTGGGAATAAACAAGGGTGGATGCAAGGAAGAAAGAAGAGGCGCACTCTGTTCTGAACCGCTGTCGGGTGAATGGATCCAAAAGAAGGCGCAGATGCACTTGTTGTCCGGGCAAGGCGGCATCATCTCCGGGACGGGGAAATCGGTGAATCGGTTCCAAACGCAAGTGTGGTTGACACTGAAGATGGTAAAGTCCTCTGGTTGTACTTGGTTGACGTCGCTCTTGTACGCAATGGCGAGCCCGCAGCCCTTGACGTCGTCGATACCGGTCGTGTGGTATTGCGAGGGGGGGGAGTGGGGACAGACGTCGTTGGGCTTGTCCGGCTCCCGGATGTCGCCGCCCTCTGAGCTGGCGTAAAAGGAGGTCGCACCCTTGTTACAGGCTATTTCCGCAGTTGCGCTCTGGCCAGCAGGGAGCTCAAAGACGTCGTCGGGGTGAGGTGGGTAGGCGAGGTGGTTGTGGAACCACCATTGGTTGAATGGCATATTAGCGAGGGGAGCGACGGGGCGGTTATCGTACGGGAATGTATGGTCGGTGACGTTGAATCCAAACATGGACGAATGCCAGATGCCTGGTGCTCCGGTCAGGACGAGGACGAGACGGTGAACGAAGACGTACAAACATGACCGGCGACGAGTCTGACGGCGGAGAGGAGGAGAAGAACGGCGAACATGGCTGACTGGACCTGCCAGAGGAGGATGGGATGGGACGGAGAAAGGGATGGCCATCGACGCTGTTATAAGTATGACGACAATAAGCCCATTTGATTGTGACGTGTGACAGTCTTATTCCTCGAGTCCCCGTTGCAGATGGAAATGAGATTGGACCGTCCCATCGCCGCGTCGTCGTCCTGCAACGTCGTGTAGAATTATTATTCGATCATGCCACCAGGTCAAAGCGGTCAAGTCAAAGCGTCCACCCTGACCTGCATTGTTACCCAAATTCTGACGACTCAGTTTGGTCCACAGTCCACATGTCCCCGTCCATATAACTTGGATGCCAATCCCATCCCTCGTCACCAACCATGGATCCCAAACAGATCGCCACTCCTTCCTCTGCGCTCTCGTCGCGACCAGAGAGACCCATCACATATGTTTGGCCTGTCACCGCACCCGACGGCTCTGTCACCTACGACCGCCCCCTGGAGAACTACTTTGACACGTCCATGGCCCCGCGTCTCATCCCTTCAGAGCCCACAAACAAAGTGCGTACCCGATCTCCCTTCAGGGCAGACGTTGACACCCTTCGATCAATAGCTCTATGACACCGTCGCGCGAGCACATGATCACCGATTCGAGGTCACGCCAGACATGATCGATCCTTCCTGGACTACCCCCCGCCCTCTCGTCCTCAATCCACGTGAGCGTCATCGTGCACTCGCCAAACTCTCCGGGGACTCCCCAGAGTACATGGGAATCTCACCCCATTTATCAGGCTGGCGTCCACGTCGATCCTCGTACGAAGACAGACATGGCGCAGTCAGCGTGAAACCCAGCCAAGTAAACTCGCTCGTTCCTTACATTCCACCCATCGACACAAGCATGCCCCCTCCTTCCAGGGAGTGGCTCGACGAAAAGGCAAAACGCTTCTTGGCAGCTGCCAACGCCGACGTCGACGACGTCACTCCAACAGGCCCTCCTCCCGAGTCAGACGACAACGCCTTTTTCGATTACGACACAGACTCCACCGTCGACGCTGTCGTTACCCCACTTCGCGTATCCCCGCCACAGTCCGTACAGCAACCTTCCGAAGGCAGCACTCATGAAGCCGATTTCGATTCGAGCACCGACACAGACA
>JBBPTZ010000290.1:0-27379 GCA_038094315.1 Phylloporus cf. tubipes | reverse complement strand
TTGCTGCCGGCTAGATATCGGTGCCTTCTCCTCGCCCGTTGTGTCATGCCCAGTCGAGGCGGTCTACATTTCGTACTGGCCGTGGTTCGGATCATGGCTGATACGTCAAAGCAGATTCTGACCTAGTACGGACGCGCCAACTGCACATAACAGCATGGAAACAAGACAACGCGCAAGAACAGGGATGTCACGTGTTCTCAAATTTGCGAGATAAGATAACGTCGAAATCAAAGGGGCGTCATCTCCGAGTCAAAACGAGCCCATGATAATTCTTTACCAGCAAGTTATGCACTCGTCCAAACTGTAATCTCATCTGCGGTGATTTCCGCATGGTCGTATTGACGTTTAGTGATGGAATCATGTTCCAGGCTTAAGTCTTTTTGCATTCCATCTTACTCATTTGCGTCGCCCATAGCCATACCTCGCCCCCGTCTTTTTGCTGTTCGCAAGGCAATTTGTCGGATCTCAGGGTCCGTTTGTACACATGACGGTGAGTGACATCTGCCTGTCCAAGGCGGTGCCAGATCTTAATGGCCCAAATCCGTTACTAAGTTAGTGGCGTGCTGGTTCGCCCCGGGTGCCCTTAGATGGTTTGGTCGAGGTACGTTCTGCATTTCCTAACCTAGGCGGCGAGTGACCAAACAGGCAGAGCCCTCGTGACATGTTTCCTGCCGATTGAAGTAGGAGTGGCCCAGGCGCGAAGTAAAACGCTCAGCATCTAACGTGGCTGGCTGTGCTCCGAGGCTTCAAGATGTAGATTCCCGACAAGAATGACTCCGGTGACTGCGGGGGGGATCGAAATTGCAAAGGGCCCGCCATCTGCGCGCGAGGATATCGAAAACGGTCCCTCCCGGGGTTACAGCAACCTCTGGTTCCGAGGGATAGTGTCCTTTTTACAGGTGGACTAGCCCGTACCCAAGGTATTGCCGGCGCCGCGGTTAATCACCAGGGACGTGTATCGGGTAACAGAATCACCCATTTTCTAGCAAGTTGGATCCATCACTTTTGTTTCTCCCGCCACGACAGACGGCTCCGTACGTGCTCGCCGTCGTCGGGATGGGTTACGCTTTGGTCTTGCAGCCAAGGGTGGTCAGTATATCGTGTCGGCGGGATCGGGCGGTGCTATCGTGAGTATGGTTGGCCTGCTTGTCCTATCCCTTTCCCTTATAACGTTGGCGACGCCCTTTCTAACTTTGTTCCGAGTCCACCCACCCTACTCGCATAGAGGTTTTGGATGTCGTTATACCAACGCGAAAGATAGAGTTGGTTCTTACAACATTCAGATCGTCTTGAAAGTGAGCTGGAGAGTCGTCATTAGCACGAACTACGTGCGGGCGTGAACAAGGATATAGCCTATGCTAGTGCTCGAATCTTCTTGCGCATTTCTTCCGTCCGAGCGCTACCACGTCCCTCTGCGCGCCCAAACACGACGACCTTGCCTGACTCTCCCGCACGGCCAGCTCTCCCAGCACGATGCAAGAAATCGATCATGTTCCGCGGTTCATCCACGATGAACACATGCTTGATATCAGGACTGAAATCGAGCCCTCGCGAAAGCAACGACGTCGTGATGAGAACGTGAGGTGTGATTGCGGGATTCGAAAGACCCGCTTTCGGAACGGGAGGTTTCGAAAGTCGAGAGCCCGACGAAGAGGACGCGTCGCTCGATTTCAGGAACCCGTCCAGGTGGTGATTGTTGCCCCTCTTGCGAGCGTCCGCGTCGCCCGTTAGCGCGACGCAGGCGACACCGCGAGTGCCGAGGAATGTCGTGAGTTGCTCCACTTTACTCCTCTTATTACAGAATACGATGATTTTGGAAAGTCTGACTGGACTGCCGGCGGGAAGAGCGCTCTTGGCGTGGGTGAGAGCATCCTCGGCCCATACGCGCCGAATGCGGCGTTCGATATCTGCGTCCTTATTTCCACCTGTCCATTTAGCATGCTCTGTTCGTAGGGCGCTTGGAAGGTGGTGCAGTTTCGGGGATGCAAGGCGGATTAGAGCGGGATGGTATGTAGACAGGTAATTACTGAGAGAATTCGGAATGGTGGCGCTGGTGAGCAGTAGATTGAAAGGGTATGATATTGACTTGGGAGATTCGGGAGTCGGTCGGGACTCATTGAGTGAGACGGGGGAGACGGAAAGAACTGGAACGGGGTGTCCCCTTGCCGCAGAGACGTCAGCCAATAATTGGCGTGTTGACGCCTCAAAGTCGGGGTCTACGTTCAACAATTTAAATTAGAATGCAGAGTGAGGCCATCGAGGCATACCAAACAGGACGTCCGCCTCATCAATAATGACCCATTCAACGTTTTCCAGGCCCATTTCGGGCTCGTCCACCCAGAACTTCCGCATGGGTTTTTGTGCAGGAGGGTCTTCGGCCTTCTTCGATCCAACTCTCAAAGCCTTTTCATGTGCTCTTTGTTCCCAGTTCCAGCCTTTGCCTTTCTCGAGCTCCAGGAGCTTCATGGGGGTTCCGACGAGTACATCGACTTCGTGGGGCGACCGAGTTCCGTTACCAACCGTCACATCACCGGTATCGCTGTTATCGAACACTACATCCATGCTCATCTTCATCTTTGAAGCGGTCCCGTTGTTCTTGGCGGTACTTTGCGCGTTCGCTCGAGACGCACATAGAATGCGAAGCTTGATGATGTGGGAGAGTCTCTTTGCAAATCCTGCCAGTTGGCGCGACAATTCGTGCGTTGGTGCCAGTATCAAGGCCCGTGGGTTAAGTGGGCGCAGTAATGCCTTGCGCGTGGAACCGGTGCGTTCGAGTTCGGTACGTTTCAAATCTTGAAGGAGCGGTAAAAGGTACGCCATTGACTTTCCGGATCCCGTCTCACTCGCAAGGAGACACTCTCTCCATTTCGTCTCTCCATCCGGCCCTTTCATTAGATGCTTCAAGGAAAGTCCCTGGATTGCAGTAGGCGCGGCATCTTGTCCTAGGGTCTCTTTAACGCTCTGCAGCAGACCGGGAAGTAACGGGGGCGATGTGAATTCGATTGGGAGAGCCTTTGAAAAGGATGGAGTAGAAAGGTCGAATTGTTCCTCCAAAGGATTTGGGCGGCGCGACGTCTGTAGTTTCGGCTGTTTACCGCTATGGGGTGCAATGTCGCGGGTAAAAGGCGGTCGCGAAGGGGGTGCGACGTGCAACGATCCGAGCTTCTTGGCTCTGCCGGTGGGTTGCAATGATTTGGCGAGGCGACCTTTCGACGAAGGAGCTATAGCTATGCATGAATACCAAGATACGTAATCGATTTTGAATCAGTCATTATGCTCACCAGCCTTTATACCGTTTTTCCTCGCTACTGTCCGGAATAGCGTGGAGGTCTTCATGGACAAGTCAAAAATCGCAAACCTAATTGGCTGTATAGTCCGGTAATCCAGCTTACATAAGCTGTGGTTCTTCACGCCTTCAATTCAATCGCGACAATTTCAAGTTGTTCAAAGCGAAGGACGCGAACTGCAGAAGCTATAAGAAATGCTTCTACGGATATCTGACTGAAGCGTTGCGGAGGCCATGTCATCCACGGCGCAAATAGTGTGTTCGTACCACTTTCAGCACTTAAAATCAACTACTACGATACAGGTATGAGCATTGTAATGACGGGCAGTTATTCAAGTTCATCACTGTTTGAACGCGTTGAGAGATCGGGCACTTTTGAACCTATTGTTTTCTCTAGCATTGGCTGAATTGGCTGCATTCTTGGGAACCGGTGACATTCTTAGCCCTGGCGAGCCGCATGGCTCGCGCGCGACAGCCGTCGTTTTCCCCCGAAGTTTAGAGACGGCATGTTGAAAGGGACGTTGCACGCAATCAATTGATCACCACAAGCTGATACTTCACAGTGTGCCAACGCATCTCGAGCCGGGTCCTCCGTCTTTGCACTTTGCCCAGAATTTACTCTGCGGTGCTTGAAGTCCTTCAGAACCAGAGTTTCAAAGATAGGTTGGCTTACTTCGAAATCGACACATATGTCATTCGGCTTACTCTTTAAAGGATGCTGTTTAGGGTGACAAGGGCATGTTTACCCAGCTTGTCGTCGGTAGATCAGGGCCATACTGGCGAATCATGAGTATCCTACTTCCACGGGCACCTCCAGGCAATGCACGTCTCTTGCACACTGAGAGTACGTCAAGCTTTCAAGAATATCGATGAAGAACTTCAAATGGAACGTGCATGAGAATGGCGCCTGTGTTAGGACATTCCGGCATCGGCAAGACATACCATGTGTATCTAGTTCGATGAATGAAGGTTCTAATCGTTCTCCACAGGGAGTCCTCATTTTTTTGTATTCATCGAGCTACTTCGCGAGAAGAAGCCGGTGGCTGTTCAAATCTCCTGGGACGATACCGGTCCACACTATGCATTCCTTTCCGAAAACCCCCTCACTTTTACTCCGGTAGGGAATTACCTTCTTGATACGCCATTGTCCAGGAATATGGGCATTCTTTGATTCCCATGATGTTATTGAAATCCCAACTGTCGCTCTTACACGCACTCTCGGGATTCGCACCTTCCAAACGACATTTCCCTTCCGGACAACGATGCAATGAGTGGACGAAACAATGCGAAGTTCAATTATTCATCATGGGCGTTTGGTCTGTCAAAGATCGAGGATTCCACGTACATCACATTACATATGTGCACGCAATTATCTGACCGGATTGCGTGCTTGTCTTCATTTCCGGTCATGCAGTCGGTCTCATCAGAGAAAAAATGGGATCCTGCTTCCCGCACGTTACTGGAGTTATGGATTATGCCCCAGTGTGGAAACACACTTCAAGTGGCCTTTCACACTTAACCTTAACCCAACCGTACCACAAGGGTCACGTGCAGCAAAAATTGGACATTCCGACCGGGACTGATACAACCGTGTTTATTTGATCGCCCACTGACCATCCAAGAAATAAGGATCCACGCAAGCTTTTAGCTACAGGTATGTTTTCTCGTTCAAGCTCCGTCCCCCAGTAAGTCGTGGTACGAAGAATGGCGTTTTTTGATCCAGGAAGGGGAACACCGTATAAAATTGCGATTCACCAGAATGGCGACCATTCTCTGCTACCACACAGATTTTCGACATGCCCGGTATCGAGCGCTGTCCTAGCCCCGAGCGGGTACCTCCTCTCGAACCGCTCAGTGAGGCCAGCTCTCTACATGACTCACCGATGGTGGCCCTATTCCCCTCGGGTAATCTGCAATCCATCGTGCCAAAAAAGAAGCCCGACTGCAACACAAGCCGGCTCTTTGGAGCCGTGATGTTCCCATTTAAACTGAGTCTCGTCCTCGAGAACAAGGGCAACGTCGCCCGCGATCATCTCGCGTCGGAGCGAACCTACCTCGCCTACATGCGTACCAGTCTCGCAACGTCTAGTGCAGGCGTCGGTGCGTGTTGTCGCTGTGCATTCCTGTTTTCGCTTATTGACTCCTCGAGATGCAGCGTTGGTCCAGCTCTTCATGATTAGTCCAAGCAACGATTTATCCAAGTTCGCCAAGCCGCTCGGGGGGACGATTGTTTTGTTTGGGCTCCTCATACTCGTCCAGGGTACGTACATCCATCGCACGGCATGTGTGATTCTCTCAGCAAGTCTTTTACAGGCATCTTTCGGTACTTTATGACCCAGCATTCGCTCATTCGTGGACATTTTCCGGTGGCGCGGGTTTCTGTCACAGCGATTGCGTTTGTCCTTGGCTCGCTCGTGTGCATCATCTTTGGGATCCTCGTTGCGAAAACACACCGGTGATCCTGCGTGCTGTCGGTTGATCATATATCCCATGTGACCGCACGGAGCGAACGTTGCGTGATGGGTAGCACTGGGAGAGTGAGGTTCCCTCATCACTATGCGCTGGTCTCTGTCTGCTGTCGGCATTGTATTGAAAGCACGGATGAAGGTGGTTGACCCATATATTGTACTAGGGGTCGCCTAGGATCCAGCTTGCGAAATGTGCTGCACGAATCGGAGTGATGGATACAAACTCGGACTGTACTCTGTGCCGTACACCTGATTTTCAGCTGAAGGTGTGGGCTGAGAACATCTAAAATTTCAACCTTTTGGGGTGTCTCCGACACCGACTCCAAGGAGGTTTTTCAATCACAGTGGAAAAGTCATGGATCTTACTGGCACTTGCCATAGTCACGTTCTTATGGGCAATGACGAATCTCACTTCAGATCCTGCCGCCCGCCGTAAAGTTCGCCACACTGCTTGTGCTAACACCGGTGAGTTTGTCCATTACTCCCCCTTGTGTAGTTGATGACATTCATGCAGGAATCAGCAACTGGGCATGGAGTGAACGTGAACAAGCACAGCGGAATATTTGTAGCTAACGATAAGTGGCAAGCATAGGTCCGACCGGCCCTCTACACATCGCCAAGCTGGTTTCTGACAGGTTCTGCAACGAGAACGAGAGAGGACTGCGCTCGATGGTTAGGTGCCTTTGGTCCTGTCCACGGGGAAGAGTCTCGCTGGATCGCTTTCGAACTGTTTGTCCATCGTGACATGACAATCAGACCTGGCTGGGCAGGTAGTCGTCCGGGCCACAGACCGTCCCTCGGAGATGCGCTTGGATAAATGCAAAGGATTTATACTCCCGAACTTTGTTCTCGATCCAACGACACTGATTACGTTCCTGACCCAACCAACGAACCGCACTTTGTACACAGGATCAAAAGATATTCGGGATCAACTGGGAGATTCAGGTGAGCCCCGGCCAGCGAAGAAGATACGAGGGCTCACACTGATTGGGAGTAACTGATCTAGTATGAATGCTGAACGCAGGATTCACTTGCCATTGATGAAGGCTGGCGCCAAGTTTGTTCCCAGGGCCATCGCTGGACAGAGTAGGAGCAGTGATCGTGAGTCTCTTGAAGAGAATGGCGAGGGGACGCAGGTGCGAGCAACGTTGGAATGATCGTTGTTATTCTGTTCTGAAGCTCAGTCGTAGTCATCGCACGCAACGTCATCGCACGTTCACCACAACATGCGAATGACCTTGGCCCGATGTTCCGATTATATTAGAGCCCTTCGCGATGGACGAGTCCTATGATAACTGCGCTCTAATTTTGTGCAACTCCGATGGAAATTACACAATGAGAGTGATGGCGAACACATTTGCGCGCAAAACCCGAGTCAAAGGTGATCCTTGTACTACAAACGTTTTGCCAGCACGCAACTCCCCTCTTGCTGGCGTTCACTGGTACGCCTTTCAGCACAAGACTAAACGCAGAACTGCGCTCGACGAACCAATACTCAACCCCGGAAATTTGAAAAGCAGAGCATTCCGGCGACCTCTGATCTCACCACCGCCGTAACAGCGTGATGCGACTCCCCCGCATCAGAAAGTCGCGAAGGCGCAGCGGACAATAAAAAAAAGAATAAAGAACACAATTCGATTGTACAAGGGCGCTGGTAAACTCCCCCTTTTCCCTCCGATCTCCAAGGCAATCCCGAGCCGCTTGAGGGAGGCGCATCTACTCCACATTAATAATGCATTTTGGGGTGGACGATACGGTCTCAGCGGCGCAAAAGACTCGCTTTGACTAATCGAACGCAGTGTTTGTATCGTGATGTACGAGTTGACGTATGGAAATCCTAGCCGTTCTTTTGACTCTATGAAAGCAAGGCAAGTAACCGGTGCAAAGAAGTCGAGAATCACGTTTTAAATAGGTGATGTCGTTATCGTCGTTCTATCCTAACGCCGCCCATTATTAACATAGATACCCCATCAAGCCGAGTTGATCATCCCCAGATGGGTTGAGAAGCGAGGGGACGATGTGTCAACCAACCGAGAACCATTTGGAGGTTGGGGTCGTGGTGCGCGACGGGCATTCCGCAATGAATGAAAAATGAAAGCATTCGACACGAGCAAGCGCTCTGGGAGGGCCATCTCAGTGCGTTTAGAAGCGTCGACTTGTATAGGATATCCCCTATCCGCTTCTCGCTGCTCGAGATTCGCACTCTCCTTCATTTTACAATGAATACAATGTTTCCCTAGCGCGTCGGTTGGAGCGAGACGATCGAGGCGACATGATCACGTACCAGTGACCCATTGTAGTCCCCAAAATCTTTTGGGGGACATTGTCCCTCCGGAGATACTGCCCATGCGCCAGTGGAGAAAAGGCGCACGATCAAAGGGGTTATCGAATGCCCATTTCCAGCAGCGCCAAGGCTCCTCATTTTCACTGACGCCGCATGAATAGCGCCAGGGGGTAACAATGGTCCTGGGTGGCCCGGGTACTGTGGTCGCTTGCAAGCCTTTTGTTTAAAGTCCAAGCCGCAGTCGAGATGCTCGGTCCGACTACTTCCCCGATGCGCAGCACGCTGCGCAGCGCCAATGGGGATACTTTTCTCGCGCGGTCGAATATACTGCAGGTCAGCAGGAGCAAAACGTTTTGCACAGCACATGACTTCCGGTGTCTGAACAAAAAAAAAAGACGCATGGACTCCACGACTTCACCATGGAACCCGCAGCACCGAGGTGTCGTGCCAATGCATGTCATACACGCAAAAGGCAATTTCGCCCCTTTTTCCGTCAGGGCGAGACCCGAGGTCCCGGGTCCGCTCACCAGCAGCCTTCCAGTACGTGGTGCACGCTGCACCACCGGCACGGACCAAATCCGGCTGGATCTTTGTTGGTGCGATAACGATCGCTTGCATGGGTGATACCACTGATCGTGGAGCTTTGTCGAGCGACGCACAGGACTGAACGAGGACCTGTCGTGGGTGCTCCCCTTGGAGTTCCTCTCGGTCAAGGCCGACCTTCCCTTGGTGCGATCGGTGGTTGGGCTGGTCTTTCAACGCTGCGTAGTCCCAGGTTAACAATGTAGGAAAAAAATTATTTGTTCATTTCCGTGAGCCATCAAGTTCGGGGGTGAAATAAACCTCCCGTCGGTTCGACTCGGGTCCTGACAGCACTGGATGATGAATGAACGGCAGTGATCAGTCTGACGAGAACAATTTTTTTACCCTATGAGCTGTCGGAAATCCGAGCGGGAATATGCCCCTCAGTCCAGGTTCAAGGGGTGGCAGGTTCCATTAATTGAGGAAGCCGTGGCACCAAACGTACGAACGGTGGGTGTGACCACAAGGATGTCTCAAGGCGACCGCGGATGCATCTTCCCTCGGCACTATGGAGGGTGAAATTACCAGAGTCGGAGGTACTGACGCCATGCAACATGCCTTTCGGTTGCATCCGTATGTATCTGTCACTATAATGAAGGCGTTAGCTGCTTATACAGATGAATCTGTGGCAGTCTGTAAGACAGGAGACCGCACCAACCTCGTCTGCATCTTGGAAATTCTTTTCGCAGGACGGAGATGAAAGAAACGGACAGGCAGCCCCCCTAGTCGACAGATTCGAAGAACGCCAGTAGGTAATGTTCTAGCAGTAAGCCAGCTGCAGGGCATCAAGCTACGCACCGTGATAGCAATGGAAGACGTTCTCATGAACGGCACACCGTGTGTGGACATTCAGTGCCCATCAAGAGTGCAGGTAGGCCAATAGAGAAGTGCGCAAATGAAGAAGGCATACTCAAGTGTCCCTTAGCATCACAACGGTGGCGCGCCGTGTCTTCAAAACATGGGGTGTAACGTCCTACGCGGCGACCGTGAGATAGACAGAAGCGCGGCGCGGCGAGCTTCGGGGATTCGCGCCAAAAGAGCATCATAACAAACGGCCTAGCACCACCGTCAGTGAGCACACGTCAGCATAATCACCAATTTTGATTTTCAACACAGCATATGGATATGTTGACAACATGCGCTCGCCGAGATGTGCCTCGCCTGGCCGACACTCGGTTCAGCTGCCCGGCTGCCTAAATCTGGATGCGACTTGGTGGCGTGAACCTTCTCCACTGGGACCCTGCCTAAACCAAAAGTTCACAGTTCCGCATGGCGCACGCCATGCAGCACTATGCGGCCTGCAAATAAATTACGTTTATTGGGATGCGGCATTATCTATGTGAGACGCTACATCGTGAAAGGGTTCTTGCCACATCACTCCCAGGGTAGGGGACCCTGGTAGATTTCTCTAGGATCGCCAGGACACCACTCTAGCAAACCACGCAGTTCCGGCGCGGATGCGTGGTAAGAATGGAATCGTATGAATGGGTTCCTGCCCCGCCTTTTGGAAAGGAGGTAGTCGTGACAGCCATATATGTCAAGGGTATATGGCTGGTAGCCGTTTTTGAGCTATATTGGATCGCAGCATTGTCGGAGTGAGTGTGAATCCCAGGATGGGTGTTCAACCCTTACCTCGCCTTCGCGAGCCGTGATGGCTTCATCATCTGTGGCGGGAGGTTCAAGACCGATATAGTCGAACAGCGCGACAGGGAATCTGATTGCCGCACGATGCAGCTCCTCGAACCGTCGCCGCTTCATCTCGTAGCCAACCACGGTAATTTGGGACGGGTATTTTCCAGTGACTTCATGAAACCGTGTGATGGAAAACAATAAGTTTTGATACGAATCGAGGGCGTACGTCTCCGTCGTGGCCCGAGAAAATAGGGTACTGTCACCGGCTGAAGTGATTCGAAATAGGTCCATACTCAGCGCCAGTCGCATGTATGACTCTGCTTCAGTCATTGTCGATTGAAGCCTAGTTTGGCCACTGCGGAGTGAAGATAACACGACAGGTTAGCATCCGATCGACGATGAACGTGTCATCATGACCCCTCACCCACTGAACACCAGCAACGATTTCTTGTCTTCCAATGCGAGGCGTGCTCTGGCAAACGTTTCCAAATTGATCAGCTCCACATATATCAAGTTTGGAGCGCGAGGGGTGGTCACGCACGCGTGGCCCGACGAAAGGCAACCCAGCTTACCCTTGCTTGATATGATCGACGAACGCAGATACCCGTCCACCGCCTCTCTGGTAATCTTCTAGCGTCCAAAATTCTTCGTCGTAGGCCTCGTCCTGTTTAGAACCCGACCAAATTGCGTGGCCGGGTACGACAATGAGGTGAGAAAGACGCTCCAACGTCTCATCGCGTCGAATCGTGGCAAGAATGCTGCCTGGTACGTAGCCTGTACCCGATGAATACGGATACGTCGACGACGATGACGAAAAGATGAAAGCGAGGTTGTAGAGAAAAGATATACAGCCGAATCCAGCGAGGAGCAACACGCCCAGGTTGGTCAGTCGCGAGCGCCCGCTGAGAGACCGTAGGGCCGCACGGTAGTCGAATGAACGTGAGCGCCCGTTCTTGGGGATGTAATGAAATGTACCACGTTGGCTGGACGTGCCAGAGCTCAGGACGGGAGCCGGGAGCATCGCGCGCTCAACAACGTCGAGGACGGTTCGTGTTCAAAGTCCACAACAAAGCCACCGCTATTTTCCGAAAGAGGAAAGAAGGCCTTCTCCCGCGAGTCTCGGGGGGAGAACATCTCCAAAATCCACCAGCTCTGGTAGACTGCCAGTGTCTTAATACGTGTATGAGCACGAGTACCCTAAAATTCGACCATTCAAAAGTCATTGACCCACTCACCAACGTCCTCCGTTTGCCAGTTCAAGTCGAGTACCGGATCATATCATCCACATAGGCCTCCGGTGAATAGCATTTTACAGCGTATAAAAGGGTTCTCGACGTCTCTTTGTTGGGAGCGAACGTCTCTCATGCAACTCTCCCGCTCAGCTCTCCGAAAACCCATAGGTAAGTCACTCCGAAGAAGATTCAGTGCATCGGTCAACGCGTGATACAAGCCCGCCATGGGTATTCATGTATTCCCTAGTACAGCATTCCAGAAGCGCCGAATGTCGTAGGTGAGTCAAATGATGGAGTCCATGCCACGAAAAACATGGCTAGCCTATCGGTACGTCGACATTACCATGGGTATTTAAGTAGTTTTGTGCATCAGCCGTGGGTAGAAAGAAGACAAGGAAGCGGGACAGTTTGGGAGTTTAAGGGTATTCACGCAGGGTCTATCACCTGACGTCGCGCGACGTGAGCTCCATTCCATTGGAGAGCGTCGACAGAACATTCTGCAAACGTCGCTCGGTATCTCTGGTCATCCGAACCTGCCGAATGTTTGACAGTCCGTCCCATCAAGCGGAACGACGAATATTTGCTTACCGAACCTCGGTAGTGCGTCGAACATGTCGCTCTCTAAAGGCACCGGGGGCCAATGATGGTGACTGGGGGCACCACTGCCGCTCATCCGGGTTTGGTTGGTAGACTTTTCGCCTAGAAAAAGGTGGGTCAGACGAGTATGAACGGGAGATGCCCGACTCACAACTTCGACCGTAATAATCTCCGTTGAGAACATCGATGGGCGTGAGGTGAACCTGACTGCCGAAGTGGCCTTCCCGAAGTGCACGTCTGGCACTTCCGTATAATTGATACGGACCAGCGACTTTGGCACGACTTCGACCGTGAGCAGTTGACGAATCAAAGACATCTGACAGCCAAGAGAATCAGGCACGATTTTCAAACAAGAACACATAGAGCGACGGAAGTCGGAGACCGACTTACAGTGATGAAGCTGTTCCTCGGTCAAATTCTCCTGTTTGAAATTATGGATCGGTCCAGAAAAAGAGGGCATAAATTGATCCTGGGCATATTGTTGACGTTGAAAATTGACATGATCCTTGGGAATTACATCTTGAGTTTGTTGGGCAGACGGCGGGGCATAGTATACTGATCCTCCAGAAGCATGGAACGAGTGTTGGACTTGTACGCCTTGAGTCGTGAATGAGGTCGGGTCATCCACGGCGGAAATGGGTGAGGTAACGACTGGCTCGCTTGGCGAGTGTGGATGATCAGAAGGAACGGTGGTGTTACTGTAGTTTGAATATACGAAAAACGGGTCGAGATCTCCCAAAAAGAGCGTCGAAAATGAATTTTGAGGTGCGACAGTGCCTGGAGATCCGGCATCGCTCGCTGGGCCCGAACAGAAACGCTCTGAAGGCGAAGGTACCGATACGACGTCCGAGCTAGGTCCAGAAGATGCGGCAGTCCACTGGCAGTCACCCTCTGTCTGCGGATCGATTGGCAAATGATCCGCGGGGATGTATGGCTTCGGAGACGGAGAAGTTGCAGGGTGAGGAGTTGGTGGGATCACCAGATCTTCAGAATCAGAGCTTCGCTCGACGGTCGTAGTCGACAATGTCGGCACCATACCCATTCCGGTAGGCCTGGAGGGCCGAATGACAAACACGCACTCTTTCCCACGTGCCTGGCATTTACTGCATGGCCGCTGCAAATCACACTTGACTTTTGAATCGGCACAGGCCTTACAGGACCGTCGCCTCGTGCGGTTAGCATGGGACCTAGAATCACGGGTGAGATCGAGTTGCGGCAAGGAGGAGCGCACAGGAGAAGAGGAAATAGCCGGGGGAAAGGGAAGAAAGACACCCACGAATCACCACATGTTTTCTTATGTCGAGTCAACAAATCGCTGCGGGTGAACTGCGCATCGCAGGTCTGTCAGGGCTCCGAGTTCAACATGCAGCACCGAAGAATAGTTTTCCAGGATGCTTACATCACACCGGTGCGACCTGTCTCCCGTATCTGTATGGTTGGTGGACTGAGCCTTGTGCCCATGCTCACGGGTGAGTACTTACGGGTACGCATGTGGCGATTGAGATGTGTGGTCCGGGTGAATTTGGCGGGACAATGCGGACAGAGCTTCGTTTGGGGAAGGACGGGTATATTGCCCTTGTGCGAGCGCATCTTCGATACCGCGCCATCCTTTCTATACTCGATGACAGTACGAGGTTGCGGTACCGCAACAGAGGAAGCGGGAGGATCTGCACGATGACGGGAAGAGGTCGACCCACAGGCCATGATGGAGAGAGGGGGGGAGAGTCAAGCCAAGAAGGTTGAGCACTCGAAAGTCAGTCGATGGACATATTCAAGCTGGAGACACTTTATACACGAGTCTGACAAGCACTTTGAACCCTATAACTCCGATGGTGAATACTGAGATTGCAAAGACCGAGGCAGTCATACTAACCTAAATGTGATATTGGCGATAGCAATTTATTTACCCAAAAAGGGAACGAGAGGTCGGCGAACAAGAACCGATCTGATATCGACAATATTATACATTGAGAGGAAACTTAAAGTGAAATTCTTACCGAGAATTTTATGTTTCTATGTCACCATCGACTGCGTGGCCGCTCGCCGACAACACGGCAGTTGATTCATGAGCTGACTAATCTGAGATCTGTTGTCCGCAACTTTAAAAGACCGCATGTTTTCAAAGAAAAGAAAAAAAACCAAAACAAATAAAACGGTCGTGGAGCGTGCTGATCGACATGCCTTAGTAGATCAAATACCTGTCTGACGCCTCCCAGTGACTGTTACGTCTAAGTCGACCAGGTATTGGAGTGCTTACCGTACGAGCCCTGTAGTGAAAGAGAACTCTTACCATCTATAGGCCAAAATCCAGGGTCAAATTTCCTTTCATCGCTCAATTATATATTCAATTAAAAGCCTGCGGCAAGTCTGCTGAAGCGCAACGTCCAAATTCGTACTGCCCAACCCCTCGCATGGCATGGCATTCCGCCTTCCTCGCCGCCTCCTGCTTACGGCTGAAACTCCTGCTCCAATGCCCATTGCACAGCTTGTTCCACGTCCTCGACCTCGTGTGTTGGGCGGTGGCTTGGCGGTCCCTGACGAGGGTCGTATACACCGGTCCTGACCAGGATAGACTTCCAACGTGCAGCATTCGCCCCTGCAATGTCGGATTCCGGATTGTCTAGGGAGTGCAAACATGAATTCGTTGACACTCTTCATGTGGCGGGCCTTGCGACTCACCTCCAATCATGTACCTGTGAAACAAATGATGCAGTTGTCAGATCGTGAAGGAAAACAGATTGTTCTTGTTTGTCACCAACACCGAGCCAACAGTCGATTTCAACACTTGTCCCTGCAACACCTGCTCCGCGAAGTTGAAAGTCGCCCGGGTCGGTTTTCCGAATTGGGTATATGGATATGGCACTCCGGTTAGCGACTGTGGGATAACGTCTCAGGCTCATATCTGGGTGATGCCGAACACATACCTTGAACACGCCTTGAAACGCTTCCTTGAACGCGCCTTGACCAAGTCGAGGTCTATCAAAATCCGACTTCCATATAAGATCTGGATTGCAGAAAACGAGGTCGACCGCCTTTCGCGTATGAACTGGCAAGTAGGGACCGCCCACAACGCCGCCTGATTGGATCAGATCACACATCACCTGGATATCAAGAACCCAGTTACGAGGATCATGAAATACAATGATAGCTGCGATGCAAGTTTGGGAGAAATCGGCTTCCTAAATGAACACCAAATTCGCCTGATTGAATAACTGATCAGAGTACAGTATCGGCAAGTAAACTAACCTTGACTGACCCCCGCTCTTCGTCCGTAAGACTGGAAAGTGAGCACACGCTGTTGCCTGTTTGAGAAACCGATGGGAATGGAAAGATAACGACTCACGACCCGTTCCAAGCAAGTACGTCGAAGGTAGTATACACATGCTTGAAACCATAGCTATTTTCGGAATCGGAGATCCATGTCAGTAGGAAAGGGTGGAGAAACATATCAAAAATCACCCCTCGGCCACCTTGCGGAGGGTATCACCCTTGCCGCCGAGCACCAACACCGGACGATCAACATACTTGTGCACAACAGATTTCAGTACGGTATGCGCCTGGATGTATCGTCCGGGATCAATCTGTGGAGTCCTTCTCAGTGAAAGGCACCGGTGTTCTCGGACCGCGAACCTGACTTTCATTCCCAGCTGTTGGCTGAGTTTATGGCAGCGCTCTCGCTCGCTCACGCCACCGCCATTAGTTAGCTGAAGGATAATTGAGTTTGATGGAAAGTGGGAAACACGAGGTATTGTTTACTAAGAGGTAGGGTATCTTACTTTGGAAGCCATCAGAACGCGGAGGGTGGAGCAGGAAGAAAAAAACATACATGCCAAACTGATTGTTACCGTCGAGGATGGACAATGCGCGCTTTGCGGCTGGTAGGGCGTTGTCACCGCGAACGAGAACACCATCCTAAGTCACAGATGGGAGGGTCAGCTAAACTACAGCATGGTCGAGACCTGGACATGTCACGGACGATATCAAACACGAACGCCAAGGGTGAGGCAGCCTTGTGAGCTTTTGAAACGGGATCAATACGGAAACGCAGTGAAACGAAAAGTAAGATAGCACACGTTGTGGAGACTTACCTGTGCGATGTCGTACAAAAGAGCTGACTGGAGTGACATTGACGTACTTTGAGCACATGTATCTCTGCGAACACAGGGTGCTGAGATGGCGCATTTTGATTCTGGACTTCTCCGGTATGTTGCGTGAGAGTCAAGAAAAACGCGGTTTGCGACCTGCAGAGGAGTTCATGAAAGAACATGAGTGACAAGTACTAAACTGTGGGTGAGAAGGGACAACCTTGGCGATGTGACTTGATACGCGCCAGGGCCCTGAAACGATTTTGAGTCCACGTTGTCAAAGCGCGTGGCCAACAGCTGCTGTACGGGCAGCGCTGAGAACTCACCGCAGCGTCCACTGGCCCTTTCGGCGTAAACCGATCTCGCCTCGGAGGAAAGTTACCTAATCAACTTGATCGACAGAGTCGTCGGACCTCCTGCGTGACCGGACACTGGCTCCAAGAACTTCAACGGGGCCGCTCGATGTCTTGTTTAATGAAGGGCTACGAGCTTCACTCACGGAACTTCATTATAGACTTGCTTGTCCCGGGTCCGAGTGATCCGAATGGTTGGAAGAAGGAAGCTCTTCCATTACAACATCTTACTAGGAAGGAGACGGCGTTCATATACTTAATGGAATGACATCAGGCATTAGGGGGTTTAGCCGGTTGGTATAGAACTTGGTATCATCAATCCTCATCGTTTGATTGCAGACTCCGCGGCCGAACCGTTCAGGATGATAAATTGCGGACGGAAATCACACCTCCTTGGGACGGGGCACAATCATGGTTCACAGGTCCACAAATGCCGAGTTCGGCCACGTCACATTTCACCCTACATCATGCCTTTGGCACCTTGACATACGCAGCCTGCTACACAAGTGCATACGTATGTTTCACCCTTTCAAAGCAAGCTCACTGGCAGTATTGATGAAATATGGAAGATGTGATCATCTGTGTTGTGCAGCCGGATTGGGCCCATCGCTCGGCAGGGCATCCTGCTCTAGGTTGTCCTCGCGCCCACCACACAATCTAGATTCCAGCCCACACCAGACGAACTAATTCCGTGTCGGTTGATCATAGCAAAATTACCATCCGCAGCTCAAAATAGCCCAACGAAAACGACAGGAGTGGCCGAGGTCTCTCAATAGCCACCGTCCTTTTTATCTCCTACACTCAGCATCATGCCCACGGTACCACTTCCCCGGTTTGCAGTCATCGCTGCCGGAGCAATGGGCTCCGCGGTAGCCAAGAGACTCACCGACGCCGGTTGCACAGTGTACACCAATTTGGACGGGCGTTCTGAGACGACTCGTCAGCGGGCCACGGAAGCAGGAATGGTCGATGCACCGTTGGAAGATATCGTAGTCAAAGCGAACTGGATATTGAGTATACTGCCACCTCGAGACGCTGTTTCGTTTGCCGAGAAGATCCGGGAGGCTGCCGCGAACCGGGGTAGAGAACCCAGCGTCGAACCCGTCGTGTTCGCAGATTGCAATGCTGTCAGTCCGGAGACGGTGAAACGGATCGCACGGATCTTGGCAGGTACTGGGATCAAGTTTATAGATGCCAGCATTATTGGAGTTCCGCCGAGGGTCGGTTACGATCCTACGATCAACGCATCGACTGCAGCAGAAGATAAAGATGTGCTCGACGCGTTCGTAACGCTCTCCAAATACGGACTGAAAGTTTCGCCATTGACGGGAGAGGGCACGGGTGTAGGAGATGCAAGCGCACTCAAAATGTCATATGCGGTGAGCAGTGTCCATGCAAGCAAGTCTGGGTAAGAATATTGAACAACACACAAAGGGGATCAGCAAGGGAGTGATTGGTTTGTATACAACGATGATTTTGGGTAAGGCAGACGTGGACGAGGCGAGGTGAAACACATGGTGACTCGGACGCTTGTTTTAGCTGCACATGCATCATCACCCGCGACCGCCGAAGCGCTCATGAAAGAGCTAAGCGTGTCGAAGGCAGAAGTACTCGACCAGTTGGTGAAGTCCGTGCCAAGGATGCCTCCAAAAGCATATCGATGGGTTGGCGAGATGGAGGAGATCGGAGACTTTGTGGGCGGAAAGGAAGGGGATATCTATAGAGGACTCGCGAGGACATACGAACGGATTGACCGGTCACTGCATGGGAACCAGGCGGACGTAGAAGTGTTGAAAAAGTTTGTAGAAGCTGCGAAGAAGGCGCAGAAAGAAGGATGAAGTCGAGAACCCACCTGTCAAGTTGTAACTGTCTCTGGTCGGCAAGCGCAACACAGCAACCGCGCACCTTTTTCATTTTGGCACGTCAATAGAATGTCGGCGAGCCTGACGCCTCGAATCGGTATCGATGGACACGATGGAGTTACTACGTGTCTCAGATATGGACTAGCTACCACTCGTCGAGTCGGATGGACGGCGCCAGAGGCCAAGAAGTTAGCCGAGCAAGCGAAGATTATTAGACTTACCAAATTGGATTACGGGAGAAGCGTTGAACTGGTAGTCTATCTACACCCAAAGCTCGCCTTCGTAACTGCAAATTTTCGACATTTTGAGTTTGGCGGTTTGGCAGTATCCTGCCCGGCCAGCTCAGTACACCGTCGCCATCCGCTCGACGAGGCCTTCCTTTTGTATTTTACCTTGGAATCGTCAAGTCTGCCTCTTCCTTTTTCTTCTGGCCCTTTCGCTGCGCGCGATCCCCACCTGGGCGCCAAAACTACGCCCCAATGGCTACCGCCGAACCCGATAAGACTCTCGATCAGACTGCGGTTCCTCCCAACCTTGCTACGTCACCCGAGCCCTCGTCGCAGGACAACCCAGTCAACTCAGCCCGCAACGGCGCTTCAACCCAGCCTGCGATAGTAGTACCGCAGGTAAACGTCAACGGCGAACCGCTCCGGAGCCCTCGTCCTTCGGGAACCTTTACAGCGTCACTCGATCCTGACAGCTCGACGTGGGGTTCCAACTTTTGGGTCACTTTGGTCGATCCACAGGTGCGTCATGTTTGCACCATCGATGACTGCCGCAAGGTTCATTGTCCTTCTTCAAGACCAGCACGACGTTCTTTGCATGTCCAGCCACGGGTCAGGTTAGCTGGGACCCTCCACTAGGCACCTTCGTGTGAGTCCTGTTCAACCAAAATTTCAAATCGTGCTTCTCAGTCTTATTCTTCAGTCTCCCTCCCAACGAAGATGGCGAATGGTGGGAGCTGAGTGACGAATCTCGCAGGGGAATACCATATTATTATCAAACTAAAACTGGGGAAACCGTCTGGGAGCGTCCAAACGGGTTTGTTATTCCCCTGACTGTCATCCAAGTAACTCGAGCCCTCTATTGCCGTTTGCAACACGTGCTTATAATGATGTATTAGCAAACTGCCCTCGGTCGTCGTCTTTCCCAGACAGGCATGCGAAAAAAAGCGTCCGCTAGCAACCAACCCACGACCCCCGATCGCCAAGCCCAGCGTAGGGCTCGAGCACAAACTGGCGGTGTTGACAAGGATACTCGTCATGTTTCACCTCGATCGACTGGTGCAGATCTGCAACCACGACCTTCTTATTCGTCGACGCGCAGTTCTCCTGGTCGGATTACAGTTGCAACAAGCACGAGCCCTAGTAAAAGGCAATCACCACCCGTCAGGCGCTCACTCACAAGCGACCAATATGGACCACCAAACGGGTCCATCCGTGGTTGGCCGAACGGCTTGCACAGCAACCTTCCACCCATACCTGCATCTCCGTATGCATCAGAACCTTCTACCCCTGCCTCTGGCAAGTCGATGTCCTTGAAGTCCGTAAATGGCAAGTCGAGTCCCAAGCTGGAGAAACAACGGAACAACACTGCTAGCAACGGTGCAATGACCGACACCGAGGACGGGTTGCTGTCGCGATCGAGATCCAAGTCTTCTTCATACGTACCCTATCGATCACCAGCACCACAGAGTTTGAACGCCGCGGTGGAGATGCTGTCATTTTCGGAGAGGAGATCAGCATCAGATCATGGCCATCCTGTGGCACTTCGCCCCGGCGTGGCAGAGTGCAAGCCACGGCCAAGCACGAGTAGCTCGAGCTCAAGATCCAGGGAGAAGCGTGACGTCATGCAATCCCCGACGAAGAGCCAAACACATGGCGCCTTCTGGATGACCCGGAGTCCATCGACACCGCCGACTGTGAATGGAAAGACTATAAGCAACCCCATTCCAAACGAAGGTGAGTTAGCTTCCTTGACCAGTATGGTATTCCTGATCAGGCTCTGCAGAGGCGTCATTGGAGATGAGTCCAATCAAGGATCGATCAACGGGAAAACCTTTCTTTGTGACCTCGGGGAGTCCTCCCCCTCCTCCAAGCGCCCCAACTGCAACACTTGCGTCAGGGTCTGTACCCACCCTCTACCGGAGCAATGTTTGGTTGACGATTGCTTCTTAGGACATATCCTGTGCTTCCTCATGACCTCGCTTCCGATATTCAACAGTTCGTGGAATCAGATTACGCCAGGCAATACTTTTCCACGCATCGTAGGGGCTTTATATTCCGCCGTAGAGTCCCGGTGGCGCAGATGATGATATGGCAAAAGACGCCGCTTACTTCGCCTCTCCTCGCACTTAATCGTCCGCTAAAGACGGATGCGATCAAGATCTTCAAGGTGATACAACACATTATGGGTGACCGTGAGCGGGAAAGGGCAGTTGCCATTCCTGTGCACAATGGGTCAACGAGTTCGCTTCCCACGATGGGCCTCCTCGAGGAAGAACGATGGTTATTAGGAGAAGGCCTTGCCCACGGAGAACTTCGAGATGAGATATACTGCCAGTTGATGAAGCAGCTAAGTGGCAACCCCAGCACGGAGAGCGTTTTCAAGGGATGGCAGATGCTTTGCGTGCTTCTCATCGCGTTTCCACCCTCCAAAAACTTTGAAGCTTACTTGCGCTCCTTCATTCTCCAGCGGATATCACAATCCGAGGGCCGTGTGGACGTCATGGCGAAACACTGTTTACGTCGCTTGTCGGCCATATCGAAGAAAGGTCCGAGGGGGAAGCCGCCATCTGTGGCAGAGATCGAGACCGCGTCCGATGCGGCGTTCAACCCGTCCACGTTTGGGGAATCATTGGATGCAGTCATGCGTCTCCAAGAACGCAACTATCCCAAGGAAAAGATACCAATCATTCTCCCATTCCTCGCAGACGGCATCCTCGCACTGGGCGGTACGAAATGCGAAGGCATCTTTCGGGTGCCCGGCGACGTCGATCTCGTCTCAGAACTCAAGATTAGAATTGACAGGGGATATTACACGCTCGAGAATGTCGATGACCCACATGTCCTCGCCTCACTACTTAAACTCTGGCTCCGCGAACTCCTAGACCCGCTTGTCCCCGAAGAGCTGTACAATGATTGTGTTACTGCGGCCTCTGACCCAGCTTCGTGTATAGCCATCATTCGACGACTGCCCACAATCAATCGGAGGATCGTGCTCTTCATCATCAGCTTTCTACAGTTGTTCTTGGAGGAGAAGGTGTTGGCGAGCACGAAGATGACTGCTGCGAACATGGCATTAGTCATGGCCCCGAATCTGCTCCGGTGCAACTCGGATTCGATGAAGGTCGTGTTTACAAACTCGCAGTGAGTGCTACATATGGGTCGTGTTCGGCAGTGTCGAATTGATCGATTTGTTGGGTAGCTTCGAACAAATGTTTGTGTATAACCTACTGTTACACCTCAACTGCAGCGAAGTCGACCAGGACTACGTGCCGGTTCATGGGCGGGGTGCAAGTCTTCCCAACTCACCCAAACCCCGCGGGTCCAAGTCCCGGAATAGGAGATAACCTTTCCAATGGACGTTCCCCATCATCTTCTGAAACACGTTCGCTCGCTTGAACGTTTACACTCGTCCATATTGGTCAGACCAACATACCACCGACTTGACTTGCTTGCACCAACTGGAACAAACCGTCGTCCACTGTCTCAGTGTCCTTGCTCACTCCTGTACTCGAAATATACTTGCCAATACCAACATCAATACGTTTCACTCGCATGTTTATCGATACCTTGGCGCACTACTAAACTTTCTTTCGCTCTACGAGTCGATGTTCTTTCCTTTTCTTTTTTTTGCTTTTCTTTTCACGTCGTTGGGTCCTCGTCGCTCCTCACACGCTCGTTTTTACTTTCTTGATCCATCTTGGTTGAACTAATCGGCAACGCGTTTGCGTCTTACTTCTTACTTCGATATTGGACGGACCCCGATCTTTTTTCTTTTTCTTTTCTTCATTTTTTCTTGCAAAGGATTTAATACCAACTTGTACATACCGTGTTCGATAACATCTGTCTCTCTTTATCTCGTCCTTTCTTTTTCCCTCGAGCGACATGCCCTTTTTTGGTGTGCGTCATCACATCACCTTTTCTTCTTTTCCGTACAACACGCAACGCAACGCACACCTTTTCCTTTCCTTTCCTTTCCTTTTTCTTTTTCGTTTTTTCTGGGTAGGTTAATGGGAAGCCAAACACGAATTTATGAATATAGAGCTAGGAAAACCAGGTCGCCATTAGTACGTCGTGCCTTTGGATCGAATCAGCGTCCGACAAAGGTAGGTACAAAGTCGCATCATCGTGTCCTCGCGTGGAACCGTTGGGCATGACCATAGTGTTCGCTTGCGAGCGGCGACTCGGACAGATCTCGTCACGGCTGGCACTGGCGTACCATTCTCAATGAGCGCGTAGTACGTACGAGTCTCTCGTGCCAGGCTGGTCAGGCCCGTCGAAGCTGAGACCACTATACGTCGTGGCCAAGCTACCGCGACAAACCTTGCTATGGAGGGGGAGGGATGATTCCGATACCTGGCACGATGGAGCATCATCGACGGAAAAAAATCAAGACGCGTCACGGTCGGCCACCGAGAGGAACACCCTACAATGATAGGTGACTTGAACCCAATTCGATCGCGTAAGACGTTCCCATCCCCATCCGAGGATCGAGAAAAGTTCCGCCGCTCTGATCCGCTCGTCGGCTCACTCGCGTCCGTTCCGCCCCGCCTTGCGCGTCGCCTGTTTACACGAGCGCCGCGATATTTTGGGTCGGTCACTCGAGCCTGTAGCGTTGAGGGGGTTCAAGGGGTGCTACTGGGTACCTCCTTTTAGTTGCGGTCCAGCAAGACCTTCGCCTCGTCCTAGAGAGAAGAAAACCAATGCCTAGAAACCCAACGCAAGAAAAACAAACCGGATTACAACAAGTCAACGAGAACGTTCGTACGATATGACGGACAAGAGAGGGGGAAAGTGAGGTCAAAAAAGAGAATGTAGCAGGGAGGTGACAAGCGAGGAATCGAAAAAAACGTGCGGGTCTACATGATCGTCAAATGTGACTAGGGGCAAAACCGGATCAGCTCGGCAGGTATGTACTACACATTATCAATAATACGCATCCCAAAAAAAAAGAGAAGAGAGATGATGTTTACGTGTGTATGGACAGATGCTTGTGTGAAGAGTCATGTAAGAACAAGACGATGGTACCCCATCGTCGTCGGGGTGGCGTCGTGTCGCCAGAGGGCACGACTAATTATGATTGCATGGTCGGGGAACGAGGCAACGTCAACGCAGCATTGATCTTCTCCACCCACTGAGACGCGACAACGCTCGATTCCGCAGCATACGTCTGCGACTTTGCCGACTGTATGCGCCGCGCGTCAGCACCCGGCACTACGCAAAAGTAAAACAGGATAGACGCACCGTCAAGACGACAAACTCTCGCTCGCTCTTCCTCTCTGCACTCTCGACGATCGACTTGGCCTCGTTCTCTCTCTCCCGTTCCTTGGACTTCTCCGTCCCCGAGCTCATGCCCGTTCCTTTCCTCAAACTCAACTCCGACTTGATACTGGCACCTCCTTCCAGTCTCTGTTTGACGCACAACAACCGGTGTGTCGTCAACAACAACTGCCTCGTCTTTGGTCTGACGGGCGATACGCTGATCGGGAGCCTCAGCTTGCTCCCTCGCCGTTTCGGGGAGCGAGCCTCGACGCGCGTGCTCAAAAGAACGACTTCTCCAGGAAGAAGTAACGACGAACTTAATGCAGCGTCAATTCACTGCATATACAAGAAAAGTAAACGTTCGAGCTTACAAGTCCGATCCTGGCGGGCTGCTGCCGTTGAGCGGCGTCGGAGAAACAGGTATTTGGATCGGCGTCGAGGATAACGTCGAGATGGGGGATATGGTGGTATTCTTCTCCTCCTTGGCTGCCCCAGCGACCCCGGTTCCGTTCGGACTCGATTCGACACCGTCTTCAATGATGAGGGTATAATCCGGGCGCTCTTCCATGGGTCCGACTTCCTCCACGATGCGCGATGCGCGCCGGAATGGACCCGTGGCCTTGAGCTGATATCTCTCAAATTCCGCGCCGTGCGCGTCGTCCGCCCACCCGATCCCGTCTTCGTCGACATGCAGACGACCGTTACGCACCGCGGCGACTAAGCTGCTACGAACCATCGTGCCTTCCGTCTCGTCCGCATCCTCGTCCTCGTCGGCACCGACAAGGGCATCCCATTTGGCACCGACATCACTCCATCGCGCGTCCCCACCATCCAGACCCAACAGACCCGCCCCATTCGGGGATTCCTTCTTGACAAGGCCAGGCTCGAGCGGGGGCGGTGGATCTGTCCAGAGTGTGTCCCAGTTGACGGATGCGAGGAACGGATGAGAGCGGAGAGGGGACGGTGACGAGGATGTTCTAGACGCGCCTAGCCTCTGTCGGGGGTCACGAACCTATATTTGGGGAGGAGCGGGGGTCAAGTTGCTGACACAGAACAAAGGGGAAAACGAACCAAAAGTTGGCTTACAAAATCCTTGGCATCTTCGTCGAAGCCATCGGGAAACGAGTAATCGAGTGACTTGATCTTCTGCCACGTGAGGTATTCGGAGAGTCCCTGAAAGGCAAATCTGCCCGCGATCATCTGGAAGACGATGCAGCCGAGCGACCACAAGTCGGAGCTATGGAAAAAAAATGTCGGATTCCAAAATGGGTGAACCAAGTACGCGCTCACCTCTTGGATGTCTCGTTACGTTCCAAGAGCTCTGGAGAGACGTACTGGGCAGTCCCGACGAACGAATTGGCGCGTTCTTCTGCGATTGCGTGTGTGCGAGTGAACGAAGGAACGAACAGGTTCAACTTACGTCCGTTTTCGAGAATCTTCCCAGTTCCAAAATCGGTAATCTTTATCCGGAATTCGCTGTCGAGAAGGAGATTCTCGGGTTTAAGGTCCCTGTAATTGTGGAGCGGTTTTGAAACGAGATGCTTATGTCATAAAAAGTACCCAAGTACCTGTGGATGACGTCCTTGTCGTGCATATACTCGACGGCATCGACGATCTGCGCTGTGTAATGCCTTGCACATGCTAGTGACAGTGAACCCAAGCATGATATCCGTGATTGCATCTCGCCGTTTGGTGCAAGATCCAGGACAAAGACTACGCTCAACGGTGAGTGAGGCTCTGGCCCCGTAAATGATGACGTACATAGGCTCCAGTCGTCCTGAAACGTCCAGTGCAAGTGAATTATGCCCGGGTGTCCAGCCCCGAGCTTGACGAACGTGTTCTTCTCTGCAAGAGCGACGAGCATCTTCTCCTTGCGGATCAGGTGATTCTTGTCTAGAATCTTGATGGCATACTCTTGTCCACTGCGAGCGTACCGCGCTCGCATGACCTGGTGGAGCGTAAGGTATCACATATCACCCATCGGCATGACCACAAGGATGGCAGTTACGCACGGTGGAATAAGATCCCTCGCCGAGTGTCTCTCCAAACACGAAATCCTGGGCTGACAAGCGCGTATTTGCAGACGGGTTTCGGGACCTGGAGGGTTTGCGGGATTTGGAGCGTGGGTGGCCATGTCTGTAGAGCACGTCTGGAGCGAGATCCTGGTTCTCTTGACCGTCGGATACGCCGAGCTCCCGGGTGAGGTACGCAGGTGGTCGGACTGACTGTAAGGGAGGCGAGTTTGGACTGCGCGAGCGTGGAGACGAGAAAGTGCGGGTCGGCCGTGGGCGGGGAGTTCTGAGTATGGTGGTGGTGCTCGTCTCGGAGTCGGACGAGGAAGATATGACGGACGCATTTCTGCTGATTTCTGCGAGGGTTGGAGGAAACGTTGGCTCTTGGTACTGCGTGGCGTCGACCATCCAGAAAGACGAACAAAGAAAATGTTGGCGCTGAACAAATGAAAGGGAAACTTTTTTCGTTTGTTGGCGGGGATCTGGAACATCCCCAATATAGCACAGCCACCCCCTGCCGAGAAACCGGTGTGCCGCACTCCCACGGTCCTCGATGGCGTCGGAACAAGGACACTGGAAAAACACTGGAATAGGGCCATGAAACACGCATGTTCGATCCGTCAAGAGCGCAATGTACAACTCGACGTTCACAACGCCGTCTTGGAACGGCTGCGACGGCGACCAATCAAATATGCGGACTCGGATATGAAAAGTGACGGTAATATGATAGGTCAACGGAAAGCCATACCCTCTTCCGGGCTGTCCAACACAGTCCGTCTGTCTGCGTCTTGAAATGTAGGCTTCGTCTTTCGTCTCGGCCGCTTCGTGTCCTTCTTATCCCACTCATCAAAGCTCCATCCATCATCCTCTGTGGGCTGCAGGACCGTACTCTTCCATGACTCTTCCTGGGGACTAGACGTCGACTTGCGAGACCGTTCTCGCAACGCAAGGCGCTCGATTCGGTGAACGAGTTTCATCACCTCCTCCTCTCCCAGCTCGCTCCAGACCCTTCTCGCAACTAGATTGACATCCTTGGCATCGCCGAGATCCACGTGGCTGTCCATCTCGTCGGACTCCATCGGCCGTGCTCCTCCGACCTCCCGTCTCACCTTTTCTACCACAACGCGCGTTCTCCCATCCATTTTAACGCCGTTCGCCCTCATCTCCTCGAGCGCACCGCATACCCCTTCCAAGTCGCCCCACCCCTGCCACTTGGCTTCGATCAGCTCGTTGTAAGCCGGTGCTGTACACCCAAAGACGTAAGACGGTATCGAGACGCGCGCGGCATGGTTGAAGATAGCGAGCGAAAGCGACGGATTAGAGTACGTAGTTCGGAAAATACGCATCGCATGTGCGACGAGATGCGGGTAGATGGAAGGATTGACCGCGCGTTCTTTGGAACTTGATGACGACGACGTGACAGCGGCGTCCGACGAGTCCGTCAAAGATACTGTCGGACGGGTTTTCGTCGACGAGGCGGCCATCGCCCGGCCCGCTTCT
>JBBPTZ010000289.1:0-27504 GCA_038094315.1 Phylloporus cf. tubipes | reverse complement strand
AGCGGGGGCGCGGGACGAGGGGCAGAGTGTCCTAGGGAATTCCTAGTGACAAGCGACTGTTGCGATACGCAGGGAGTCGGTGGAACCTCAAGGGCGTTGAGGCGACGAAGGACAAAGTGGTGTTGCACAACGACGACGGTCGAAGCAACACAGAGGTCGATCAGAAGGCGACCTAGGACTTAGAGAGAGCAAGGCCTTAGCACGGCTAAGGGAACCAGACAAAGGGGCGCTTGGATTCAGGTGGAAGTACAAGAAAGACAAGCGTGTAAAGGGAGAAAAGAGGGAATTGTAACAGTCAGCTAGGCGAACGATGAGACGGACTCGTAGTAGGCAATCAGCTTGGTATATTCCCAAGTAGAAATAGCTTAGTGATACATGTACGTGCGACCAGTATTTAAGTGAAAGTAGAGTGCGCACGGACCAAGGATGAAAACGGAAACTATCGCTAGGATAGGAAAGGAACGTTGTAGAACAACGTAGAAGAATCATGACTAAGCAAGAGGGGAAAATGCTATAGGCGGGAAGGAAACGATGACTATGAAGTGATGAGTAATATCGGCCGATGGGTGGAAAGGGGTCATCGTAGAAGAAAAGGAAACAGTGTCCGTGAGAAGAAAAGGGAAAATAGGGGTGAGTCGTAACAGAACACCTGAAGAATACGACGGATCTCTGTCCAAAGCCACCCAATGGCTTAATGCTGTCCACCTATACCTCCTCATCAACAGACTAGTCTATGACGACAATAACAAGTGAATCGGATTCGCCCTATCATATATGAAGAAAGGAACTGCCCTTACCTGGGCCTTGGTTTGCACCCAAAAAGCCCTTGACAACAACACCTTTGGAACATTCAAGGATTTTATCAAAAACTTTGACAAAACATTCAAAAGTATGAACGTTCAAGCAGAAGCCATCTCCTGGCTTGCCAATACCAGAGTAAGGGATGACTCGTTCCTCCCCAAATACCTCTCCCAGTTCAAGCTCAAAGTTGTCAAAGCTGAACTCGATGAAACCACCCATGCCTCCACTATCATCACATACCTACAGGCTGGAATTCCCTCCTGGCTAATGGATTGCATGTGCTCCCTTGATACCTTTCCCACCACTGTCGCCACTTGGTATGAAAAAATTGATCTCTTCGTATGGAAGAAGAATCATGCCGCCCAAATCGCCAAACAGCGATCTCACTCTACCACGTCCTCCTTCCACCCCCGCACTCACACCCATGTCACCCAGAAAGATCCGAACACCATGAACGTAGATCGCCTCACCCGCCTTACACCCAAAGAATATACCAAGTGCATCAAGGAAGGCCTATGCCTCTGATGCCGCAAAAAGGGCCACTTCACCCGAGAATGCCCTGGAATCTCTCCCCCTCCTCTCCCACAGTGCTCCAACCTCTGCCCACCCACCAAGAAGGTAGGAACCGTCAAAGCCACTATGGCTTCTATACAAGAAATCAATGAAGAAGAAGTCATCATCAGATGACTCTCCACCAACCTAGACTCTGCCCTTGCTGAGTACCAACAGGATTTTTAGAGAGGAAGCGCTCCCTGACGCAAGTGTTACAATCACCCTATTGTACCCCTATTTTTCACTAATTTTCCTGGCCTTTAACATGTCATATTGCATTAACCATGCAATATCTACACTTATCCTGATATCTAAACCCCAATCTGGACTTAGCCAACCATAGTCAAAGTGAGTCACCGAAGCAACGCACAGCAGTGCAAGGCTGTGCAAACCTTACCAACCTCAAGGACGCTGCATGCCACAGATAAGTGCCTCATGGTAATCCTCATGGCTGACTCATCTTCCCAGATATGGAAGGCGAGTATGAAGCACAAGTCAGAATTAGTCAACATGACTCAGAAATACTGGGGCTACGCAATGGATACCAGTGTGCACCCTAGTCCTAGTGGTTCTATTAGATGCATGCGTGCTCCTCATGTTCACTGACACAGGATATCGTAGATGTAGCATATACAAATGAAAACACTAGAATAATATATAAAGGCCAAGGGCAAGCACTAGGGATTTTCCCCAGTCTTGTTCTCTTGGAATTTTCCTAGTCTCACTAGCGACTTCAGTATAAGGCTACTCTACTTGTCTAAGGGTAAGCAATTGGTCCTAGCAGGCTAGTCATTTCAGCAAGTAGCTTCCATACTCAATGTAACCATATCTCAGACCGAATCGAAACCCCACTCCTTGTATATCCCAATTCAACTTATCACCTCTAAGCACACCCTTAAAGTCGTTGAAACTACCGCCCTCTTGGATAGTGGTGCCCAGATCTGCTGCATTGACTGGGACTTTGCCAAGCTGAAACCTACCCTTCTCCCACAATACTCTGAGTATGCATCTGTCTTCGCCAACAATGCTGACACCCCCCATTATGGCCCTACGATCACACAATCAACCTCACAGAATCCTTCATCCCTA
Organism: Phylloporus cf. tubipes; assembly: GCA_038094315.1. Taxonomy (NCBI): domain Eukaryota; kingdom Fungi; phylum Basidiomycota; class Agaricomycetes; order Boletales; family Boletaceae; genus Phylloporus; species Phylloporus cf. tubipes. The sequence goes on along the minus strand of JBBPTZ010000289.1, from coordinate 25,062 downwards.
AGATAGGGAAACTCTACCCACTCTCCCCGGATGAACGTCAAGCCACAGATGACTTCATTGATGAACACCTTAAATTCAGAAAGATCCACCCTTTCAAATCTCTCCAAGCCTCACCATTCTTCTTTGTTAAAAAGAAGGACGGCAAACTCAGACCCTGCCAGGACTATCATTACCTCAACAAACACTGGATGGGCACAGGACTGCTGCTATGGTGTGTGTCGTGCTACCCTCTCTGCCCGCCGCTCTCCTCTACCTTGCCCACTCTGCCTCTGCTCCGCCCAGCACTCTCCATCTGGTCTTCTGCCCCTAGCCTAGCACTGCCACAACACATAGTCTGAGATGCCTACCCTCTCCCCCTCATCTCCGACCTCATCAATAAGCTCAAGGGAGCCAAACACTTCTCCAAATTTGATGTACAATGGGGCTATAACAATGTCCGCATCAAGGAAGGCGACCAATGGAAGGCCGCATTCATTACCCACAGAGGGCTCTTTGAACAACAATTCATGAACGACTCATTCCATGACCTCATTGCCGAAGGATGGCTTGTCATTTACATGGACAACCTCCTCATCTTCTCCAACAATGAAGCTGAACATGAAGAACGAACTAAAAAGGTTCTTCAATGAATGAAACAGCTCCAACTTCATCTTAAGTTGGAAAAATGCACCTTTTCAGCCAAGGAAGTTGAATACCTTGGCATGATCATCAAACCTGGCGAGATCGCCATGGACCCTGTCAAACTCACTGGCATCGCAGAATGGCCAACTCCCACCTGCGTCAAAAATGTCCGCTCTTTCCTTGGGTTTGCAAACTTCTACCGACGTTTCATTCCCCATTACTCTGACATCACCTGCCCCCTCCTCAACCTCACCAAGAAGAACCAACCCTGGGCCTGGTCCACCCCATGCCAAGACACATTTGACCAACTCAAACACTGCTTCACCTCTGAACCCGTCCTCAGAATGCCTGACCTCTCCCAACCTTTCACTATCACCACCGATGCCTCTAAACACGCCTCTGGAGGTGTACTCCTGCAACATGACTCCAATGGCAAATGGCATCCTTGCGCCTATATTTCCCAGATGTTCGGGTCTGCCGAATGAAACTACGACATCTACAATAGAGAGCTTCTTGCTGTTATGAGAGCCCTTGCCACATGGTGTCACTACCTCCTCAGTGCTGTCACCCTGGTTCAGGTCTTCACCAACCACCAGAACCTCGCATACTTCTGACAACCCCAGAAACTCAACCGTTGCCAGGTGCGATGGCTCCTTGACCTCTCCGAATTCGACCTCAAATTCACTCACATCCCTGGTGCTCAACTAGGCGCACCCGATGCCCTCTCCTGCCGCCCCGATCACTTTCCCACCACTGACACAGACAATGAAGATATCACCCCCCTACCCCCCAAACTCTTCGTTAACCTCATTGACACTGAACTGGTCACCAAAATCACCCAGTCCTCCAAGTCCGACCCCCTCATCCTCCAATCCCTCCACTCCCTTCCCAGCAAAATCCCCACCAAATTCCACTCCCGCCTCTCTGACTGGCAATTCGATGCCGGTATTCTCACATACCAAGGATGCGTCTACATCCCAGATTCCCCCGACCTCCGCTGCTCTGTGGTCCAACGACACCATGACCACACCACCGCCGGCCACCCAGGATACCTGAAAACTCGGCAACTCGTCACTAGTGAATTCTGATGGCCTAGACTCGCCACATTTGTCAGAAAATACATTGAAGGCTGTGCAATATGCCAGCAAAACAAAGCCAACACACACCTGACACACCTTTTACTATCCCCTATCTCCTCCTCCACCACCCACCCCTTCCAACAGATCTCCTGTGATCTAATCACTGACCTCCCCCCCTCCAACGGCTTTGATACCCTTTTGGTCATGGTCGACCATGGGCTTACTAAGGGGGTAATTCTTTGCCCTACCAAGAAAACCACCAACACGTCGGGCATTGCCACTCTTTTCCTAGCCAAAGTATACTCCTGCTTTGGCCTCTATGACAAGATCATCTCTGACTGAGGCCCTCAATTTGCCTTGGCCTTTGCCAAAGAGCTCAGCAGGATACTGGGTTACAAACTCACCCTCTCTACCGCCTACCACCTCCAAACAGATGGCGAAACCGAATGCATAAACCAGGAGATCGAAACTTATCTTCGGATCTTCTGTGGCACCAACCCTTCCTCCTGGGCGCAATTCATTCCCCTTGCTGAGTTTACCCATAATCACCGCCCTCACTCCATGACCAGCAACTCCCCATTCTATCTCATGATGGAATATGAACCCCACTCTCTACCCACAATCATCTTGGAAACCAACCTCCCTGCAGTCAAAGATTGCCTCCACACACTCACCACCGCATGAAACGAAGCACTGGCTGCCCATGAACTTGCTCACCAAACTATGAAAGCTCGGAACTTCCGTAGCTTCACTCCCTTTGCCAAAGGCGACAAAGTCTGGCTTGAAGCCAGAAACCTCAAATGGTCCATTGCGAACCCCAAATTTGCTCCCAAATGTGAAGGTCCCTTCACAATCACCGCCGTCCTATCCCCTATAACATACCAACTCCGACTCCCACAAATGTGGAAGATCCACAATGTGTTTCACGCCTCCCTACTATCGCCCTATTGTGAAAACAACATACACAGCTGGAACTTCCCTCAACCACCTCCAGAACTAATAGAAGGCGAAGAACACTTTGAAATAGAACACATCCTACAACATCATGGCCATCCGTCGGCATGCCACTACCTGATCTGCTGGAAAGGATACTCCGCGGAAGAAGACTCCTGGCTCCCCAAAATGGAACTCCAATCAGCCCTTGAAATCCTTGCAAACTATAAGAAGTCCCACCATTCCGCATTTTCCCAAAAACGCAAATAACTCACCCAATCCCACTTTACCACACACCCAGCAAAAAATGTCTGCCCCTTCCACTTACTCCTCCCCCACCAACCTCGCCAACATCACCGTCTCTGTCTTCAGTCGTCACTTGGCTGACGTCTCCGAGGACAACGATGTCCTCCTGTCTCTCATGCTCTCGGACCCTAGCTACGCCCTCCACCTTGATTGGGTCCTAGACACTGATTCCCCCCTCGACCAGCTGGTCTGTGCACATGGCCATACCCTGGCCATAGAAGCCTTCCTTGACTACACCCTCTCCCTGACTGAAGAGACCTCGATCCCCAACATGGCCCTAGCTGTGACTATTGCTCGCACCAACCTAGCACAACTCAAGAACCACATTATCACCACGCTAAACCAGCTATCCATGATAAGTCTTTGCAGGGACATTGATCAAATACTCCAGGCCCGCTCCTCTGCCACTGTCATGCTCCCCCCACCCCCTGGCCTTCCCCTCCCTGTACGTCCATCCTGCCCTCACACTCCATATCCTACAACCCCCTCAGCATCTTCTGGACCCCTCACCGAGGCAGAACTCACTGCCTGTCAAGCCACAGACCCCCGCCCCTGCCCCAACCCAGAACTCCCAGAACTCATGTGCATCCAAGCTGACCCTGTCCTCCCCCGCTCCCACACCTGCTTCAAAGATACCTGCTTCATATGCCACTGTCTGGGTCATCAAAGAAAGGGCTGTCAACTTTATCAATGCCCCCACTGCATCGCCTGGGCCCCAGGCCATCCCCAAAGTCGTTGCCCTTTCCATGGCTGTCCAAACTGTCATACTTCCCACTCCTCATCTTCGTCCTCCTCTAACCGTCAGTCCCACCACACATCCCTCGGTTCCACTCTTCCTGTTCATCTGGAACCATTTGATACTGGAGCTACCATCGCCCCCTTTACCTTCCTTCCCGAAAGAGTATTGACCTCCGCTGAAACCCATAGGCTGTTAGGTCAACGACCTCCTACCCCTCCCTTCGCTCCCCAATCCACAGAAGACCTTGAAGATAACATGGCTGACCCCATCTTTGATTACAGTAACTACCACAACTTCCATGACGCAGAAGCCCGCACAAACATGTGTGATTCCCCTAGAGGGCGTGGCCTTGACGATTTCTAGTAGTCCTTGTAGCTACTTCGGACATAACAGGGGGGTAATGTTACAATTCACCCTTTTCTTTTCTTTTCTTCTCATGGACACCATTTCCCCTTCCCCTACGATGACTTACTTCCTCCACATCAGCCAATTACTCATCACTTACTAGTCATTGTTTCCTCCCATCCAATAGTGTTTCTCCCTCTACTTAGTCACACTTCTTTGATGTTGTTCCACAACGTTCCTTTTCTATCTCAACGATAGTTTCCTTTCTCGATTCTTGGTCCGTGTGCACTTCTCTTCTCTTTAAATACTGCCCGCATGCACATGTATAACCCAAGCTATTTCTCCTTGACAATACATCAAGTAGATCACATACCTCGAGTCCATCTTGTTGTCTGCCTAGCCGTCCTTCTCAACTCACCTATTTTTCTCCACTCAACACCTCTTCGCTCTGTTCAAGTCAGGCGTATGCCTCTTGATCACTCATGCCCAGTCAAGCTCATGCTTCTGACCATGACATCTCGCAAGTCAAGGCTACACTCGCCCCTATCTGGGTCAAGCGTAACAACCCCTCTGTTCTCACTCTTCACCCCTCACTCTTGGACTTTGGATCGTTCAAGACTATGACAGTATCTACCCAGTCCTATTATAACAGTCAACACCAAATTGAATATTGATTCCACTTTTGACATTCCACACTTCTTTGTAATGCTTCATATAATAGTGGCAGCCAGGTAAGGAGCTGAGTAAGCATGGTTTTAGGTCAATTTTTGTGAATTTTGCATGGATATACCCTGAGGACCACAAGTACAAGGGTGTTATGGTTGCATTGCTACATTGGTCTGTGTTTATCATTTTTTTCTCCTATTCTAATCTGTGCCCTGGCTGGGGACATTATCTCTTTGTTGTTGTGTTGAACCAGCAGCATCTTCATCTTATTTCTTAGACCTTACACCATTCCTTCAGATTCTACTAGTAGGGGTTCTGGCATTATTCCTTTTCTTTTGATATGTTTCCATGAACAGCTTATCTCCTTAGCCATTCCTCTCATGACAGCCTCATTTCTCTATATCTCTTACATATTTCACAGTAGTATGACTTATTCTGCAGTAGTTTCTTGTGATTCTGTCACAAACCAGTTCCCCACTGTCTTTAACTCTGGGAAGGAGGCATGTTTGTTTATATACTTTTGGAGTTGCACCAGATTTCTAATACAGAATGAAAGATAGCTGGAGTATTAGAAATGATTAGTAAATGGAATGGAGGGAATTGGAACATGAGTAAGATGGAAAGTAAATTACTGGAAAGCCAAAGCTGTGCAAGCACAGGCTTATCAAAGGGGGGCAAAGTATGGAGCTAGTATAAAAGGAGTTAACATAGAATGGAATGGAGAATAAGGGGAGATTAAAGGAGATATAGAAAGGTCTGAGGGTCAGATAATAAGAAGGTGGAGAGAAATGCCTGGTGTTATGGTCGTATTGCTGCATTGTTCTGTCTTCCTTTTTTCCTTTGCTTATTCTGACCCTGATCCACATTGGGAGCACTATCTCTTCATAGTATCACTGACCTGGCAGCTCCTCTATCCCACCTTCTGGCCTAATGCCGTTCCTTCAGATCTTACTGGACCAGGCCCTGGATTTATTCCTTGACTTTCCTATATGTTCTATGGACAGCCTTTCTACTCTGCCGTTTCTCTCACAACAGCGTTACCATCCCATTACTCTTCCACTGACTCATACGCATTGACTCATCCGCAGTAGTTTCTTCTGGTTCCATCGCATTCTACTGCTTATGTATGACTCAGTATATATACCACCGCTGCCTGTACAGTAGACCCCCATTCTTGATCTGCGCAATCTAGTGTTGTGTCTTGAACCACCTCCTGGACTTCTATTAGCTGCTGCACGCTATAGAAGTGCTTTGTGAGTTCCAAGGCAATTCCTTGAGAACCTCCTTCGTTTACCTTCAACCTGATGACCGACCTGTCATCTGCACCCTCAGAGTGAACCTCGGTTGCCTCTGATGTTCCGGATCTTTGTTTGCAACACTACACGTAACACCTGGAGTTGGCATGGAGTTGAGTTGGAAGTCTAGACTTGGACTTGGATAGAAAATGGTGTTACGGTTGTACTGTTGCGTCAGTCCATTTTTCTCTTCTCCTTTGCCTATTCCGACCCCGGCCCTTGCTGGGAGCACTACTTATTTGTCGTATCGCTGACCCGGCAGCTTCTTTACCCTGCCTTCTGGTCAGACGCCGTTCCTTCCAGTCCTACCAGAACTGACCCCGGACATTTTTCTTGATCCTTCCATACGTTTCCATGGACAGCTCTCTCTCCTCCGCCGCTTCTCTCACAATGGTGTCGTCGTTCCGTTCCATTCACATTGACACATACGTATTGACTCATCCGCAGTAGTTCCATCCGTTTCCACGGACTTCTGCCGCTTACGTACTGTCGAGTATTTATACTGCAGCTGCCTGTACTTGTATTCGGATTCTTGATCTGCGCAATCTAGCGTTGTATCTTGAACCAACCCCCGGACCTCTACGAGCCACTGTACGCTCTTGAGTTACTCTGTAAGTTCCTAGGTGATTCCTAGCGAACTCCCCTCGTTCACCTTTGACCCGACGACCGACCCGTCGTCCGCACCTTCGGATTGAACCTTGGCCGCGTCCGACGTTCCGGATCTACGTTCGTAACGCTACGCGTAACAAATGGTATATAACAGATTCCATCACATTCCACCACTTATGTACTATTCAGATATATATACTATTGCTGCATATATACTAGTTTTCTATTTTTAATCTATGCAATCCAAGCATACTATTTTGATTCACACCTTTAGACCTCTATAAGTACCTGTGCACTTTTAAGTCACAAGCTGCTAGTGCCAAGGCCTTCCCTTTGAGCACACCTCTCTTTACCTCTGGCCTACACCAGATTGAACATTGATCTTACTCTTGATATTCTGTGCTCTTTGTGTATGCTTTGCATAACAAAGGATTGTCACAAACTGGTTCCTGTTAAGATCAGATTTTTCAAGGGCAAGGGTCCAGAGTGTTATGTTTGAGCTTATGTATCAGTTTGTTTTTCTTGGTGAAACCAAATGTATAAATCAGGAGATTGAAACTTACCTTCGGATCTTCTGTGGCACCAATTCCTCCTCATGGGCACAATTCATTCCCCTTTCCAAATTTACCCATAATCACCGCCCTCACTCCATAACTGGCAACTCCCCATTCTATCTCATGATGGGATATGAACCCTGTTTCCTATTCACGATCATCTCAGAAACCAACCTTTTTGCAGTTGAAGACTGCCTCCACATACTCATTGCTGCACACAATAAGGCACTGGCTGCCCACAAGCTGGCTTGACTAACCATGAAAGCTCGGAACTTCCGCAACTTCACCCCCTTTGTCAAAGGCGACAAAGTCTGGCTAGAAGCCAGAAACCTCAAATGGTCTGTTGTGAACCCTAAATTTGCTCCCAAACATGAAGGCCCCTTCACAATCACCGCTGTCCTATCCCCCATCACATACCAACTCCGACTTCCTCAGACATGGAAGATCCACAATGTGTTTCACGCTTTCCTGTTATTGCCCTATTGCAAAAACAACGTACACAGCCAGAACTTTCCTCAACCACCACCGGAACTAATAGAAGGCAAGGAACACTTCAAAATAGAATGCATTATATGACATTATGGCCACCTGTTGGCACACCACTATCTGATCTGATGGAAAAGATACTCCGTGAAAGAAGACTCTTGGCTTTCCAAAACGGAACTACAATCGGCCCTCGAAATCCTCGCAGCCTATAAGAAATCCCACCACTCCACTTTCCCCCCCAAACACAAGTAAAACCACCCACCACAACACCACCAAACAACCGCCAACATGTCCGCCCCACCCACTTACTCCTCCTCTGCCAACCTCACCAACATCACTATCCCCATCTTTGGTCATCACCTGGCCGATGCATCTAAGAACAGCAACGTCCTCCTCTCCCTCATGCTCTCTGACCTGGGTTACACCCTCCACCTTGACTGGGTCTTTGACACCAACTCCCTCCTTGACCAGCTGGTCCATGCACATGGCCACACCCTGGCAATCAAAGCTTTCCTTGACTATGCCCTCTCCTTGAATGAAGAAACCCCCACCCCCAACATGGCACTAGCTGTAACCATTGCCCACACCAACTTGGTGCAACTTAAAAACCACATCATGGCCACAATGAATCAACTTTTCATGATAGACCTCTGCAGAGATATTAATCAAGTACTTCAAGCCCATTCCTCTACCACCACCACCCTTCCCCCACCTCTGTTAAACTTGGATCCTCCTGGGGGGAAGTCCAGAGTTTTGAAGTGTCAGAGGTACTGAGGGGGTACGGAGTGAGTCAGAGAGGGGTGAGGACTCTTGGTGCAGGACTTATGTGTCGCGCCCTTGTACTCGCAGTCCTCAGAGTTGGAGGTCAAAGGAGAGTCTTAGAGACTCAAGTGCAGAAGGACAGGAGGAAGTTAAATCAATATTCGAACTGAAGTATTTACAGCAAGTATTACAGGGTTTATATACTCCAGAGTTACACCAGATTGCTAAGCCAGAACAGAGTGTTACCGGAGTATTACAAATGTTAGTAAGACAGAACAAGGGGCTGAGTAAGATGGGAACATAAACACCAGAGTACCAGAGCTTTGTGAAGCACAGGTCTATTAGAAGGAACAAGAAGTGAGACTAATACTAATGGAGTAAGTGAGAATAAGGATATACAAAAGAGGAACAGAAATGGTCCGAGGGTCAGGTAACCAGAGGATAGGAGAAATAACACTGGAGTTGATATGGAGTTGAGGGGCAGAGACTGGAGTTGGACTTGTAGCAAGTGGCATATAACAACCTCCTGGCCTCCCCCTTCCTGTACACCCACCCCGTCCACACACCCCATACCCCACCACTCCCTTAGCATCATCCAGACCTCTTACCAAGGCTGAACTCACCACTTGTCAAGCCACTGACCCCCGCCCTTGCCCCAACCCAGAACTCCCTGAACTCATGTGCATCCAAACTGACCTCATTCTCCCCTGCTCCCACACCCACTTTGAAGACACTTGTTTCGTATGCCACCATCTGGGTCATCAAAAGAAGGATTGCCAACTCTATCAATGCCCCCACTGTGTTGCCTGGGCCTCAGGCCATCCTCAAAGTCACTGTCCCCTCTGTCACTGCCAGAACCGCCAACCCTCACACTTCTTGTCCTTGTCCTCCTCCAACCACCATTCCTGTTACACATCTCTTGGTTCCACCCTTCCCGTTCATCCAGAACCATCTGGCACTGGAGCCACCATCGCCCCCTTTACCTTCACCCCAGAAAGAGGATTGACCTCCGCTGAAACCCATAGGCTGTTAGGTCAGTGACCTCCCACCCCTTCTTTTATCCCCTAATCAATGGCAAACTTTGAAGATGATACCACAGACCCTATCTCGGACTATGGCAATTACCATGACTTCCATGATGCAGAAGCATGCACAAACATGTGTGGATCCCCTGGAGGACAGGATCTCAACGATTTCTAATAGTCCTTGTGGCTACTTCAGACATAATGAGGGGGTAATGTTAGGATTTGCCCCTTTTCTTCCTTTCATATTCTCACAGACACTGTTTCTTTTCCTTTACGATGACTCACTTCCTACACTTTGGCCAATTTTACTCATCACTTCCTAGTCATTGTTTCTGTCCATCCTATGGCATTTCCCTCTCTCACTTAGTCATATTTCTTCAACAATGTTCTATGATGTTCTCTTCCTATCTTGATAATAGTTTCCTTTTTACACTTGGTCTGTGCACTTTTCCCTTCTCCTTAAATACAGGTCACACACACATGTACGCTTTAAGCTATTTCTTCTTGGCAATACACCAAGTTGATCACCTACCTCAAGTTTGTCTCATTGTTCACCTAGCTGCCCTCCTTAACTTTCAATCCCCTTGTACACCAGCCCACTTCCCCCCTTGTCCTAGTTAGGCCTATGCCTCTAGATCCCTTCACATTCAAGTCAAGCTTACGCTTCTGACAATGTCATCTCGCTAAGTCCAAGGCTATGCTCACCTCTACCCAAGTCAAGCATAACACTAGCCACAAACTTTGAATCTACCTTCTACCCCTTTGATATCAAAGCCACTGCCCACCATGAGCTTGCCAAGCTTAGGCAGAAGTCCTTCTGCACCACCAGAGGCATTATGGATGATAGCTTCTAGAAATATATCAGACTTCCAAAACCTGGTGTTCAGGGCTGGTATGACTGACCAAGAAACTCTCATTGACATTTTCTCATTGGAGATCAACTCCTGCATTGCCATGCTCACCCTAGGCATTGACAAAGTATCTATCACCATTGCAAACTGGATCACTAAAGCCAAAGCCTTCCACATCCAGACTGCTCAAATGGATGTATTTCAGAAGGGTTGTACCACTCCCTCTCTAGTCCAATACCACTCTATTTCTAATCCCAATGCCATGGATGTTGACGATGGTCTTTGCTTCCACTGCCACTGTTACACATAGCGTTACAATGAAGATCCAGAATGTTGAGGGTGGTTGAGGTTCAATCCAAGGATATGGATGACAGGTCAGTCGTCAGGTCGAAGGTTTACGGAGGGGTTCTCAAGGAATTGCCTTGGAACTCTCAGAGCACTTCAGTAGTGTGCAGTGGCTAGTAGAAGTCTGGGGGTGGTTCAAGAAATAACACTAAGATTGTGTAAATCGAGAATGAGGTTTACTATACAGGCATCCGAGGTATATATACTAAGTCATACATAAGCAGTAGAACTCGATGAAAGCAGATGGAACTACTGTGGATGAGTCAATACATAGGAGTCAGTGGGAAGGTAATGGAATAACAACGCCATTGTGAGAAAAGTGGTGGAGGAGAGAAGCTGTCCGTAGAACATATGAGAAGATTAAGGAATAAGTCCGGGGCCTGTTCTGGTAGGATCCGAAGGAACAGCATCAGGCCAGAAAGCGGGATAGAGAAGCTGCCAGGTCAGTGATATGATGAAGAGATAATGCTTTCAACAGGGGTCAGGATCAGAATAAGCAAAGGAGAAAAGAAAAACAGAGTGACACAACAACATGACCATAACAGCCACAAGAAGGGTCACAACACAGGACAATGCCATAGTGCCTTGAGCACCCTGGCATCTGCCTCTCCACACTACCCCCAGAATATTCACAACACTAAGACCACCTTTACCCCTGCTGCTCCCACCACATCCACCTCTGCCACAACCCCCTCTGTCATTGATATCTACATCAACATCCTGAAGACTCAGGAAAAGAATAAGGATGAAGTCCTCCAGATCCTCAAGGTCTGTTTCAAGAAAACAGCCAAAGAAGATACCTCCATCACTGCCATTGACATGTTGGATTTTTAAAACAGGAAGCTGCTTCAATATCTCCTTGCCTATCCATTTCCAATGTACTAGTAGCTCTGCCAAATAAATAAACACTTCTCATTCCAGTCAAGCTGCAGGCTTTTGGAAAAACCATCGACACCTTTGCACTCATTGATTTCAGTGCCACTGGAAATTTCATCAATGTTGGCCTCTTTATACAGGCCAACTTCCCCTTACAATGCCTTCTCCAGCCAATCATTGCTCATAATGCAGATGGCACTGCAAACACCAAGGGAATGATTTGATGAAAAACCTGGGTCACCCTCAAGTTTCCTTCCATTAATGATAAAAAGGAACTCATGGTCCTAATTCTTGGATGATGAAGGATCATACTCGGAATGCCATGGCTCCAGAAATAGAACCCCTGCATTGACTGGGCCACCAACTACATCACACTTTCCCATAGTCCCTGCTCTATTGATGATGAACTCTATGCCCTGCAATACTATCTTGTTTGATATCTAGGACTAGATGTCAATCAAGAAATCACTGAGCTCTATGACCAACAATACTCCCTCTCTGTTGAAGTTGACAAAATCACCATCTCCATCCAGCTAGCCCAGGAAAACACACCTAAGAAAAAACAGGTTCTGGATTGGTGCAAGGACTTCAAAGATGTCTTCTTGGAAAAGACACATGAAAAACTCCCCCCACACCACCCCTATAACCACACCATCAAGCTCAAACCCTCCTTCATCTCCAAGATTACCAAGGTCTGTCCACTTAACCCTGCTGAACATAAAGCCTGCAAGGCTTTCATAGAGGAACACTTGAAGACTGAATGGATTGTCCCATCTAAATTCCTTCAAGCATTTTTATTTTTTTTGTATCCAAGAAGGATGGTTCTCTTCACCCCTGCCAGGACTATAGATACCTGAACTCCCACATCATCTGCAACACCTATCTGCTCCTCCTCATTCCAGAACTCATTGATGACATGAAGGAATCCACACTTTTCACTAAGTTTGACATTTGATGGGGATACAATAACATTCACATTCATGAAGAGGACCAGTGGAAAGCCATATTCATCATGCCACTTGGTCTCTTTGAACCCACAGTCATGTTCTTTGGATTCAACAATACTCCCCTCATATTTCAGGCTTTCATAAACAACATCTTTGCTGATATGATTGGAGAAAAATGATTAAAGATCTACATGGACAACCTCAGCATCCACACCAAGGATGACATCTTCCTTCACCATGAATGAATCTAATGGGTTCTGCAATGTCTTTGTAAACACAGCCTCTCACTCAAATTCTCCAAGTGTTCTTTTGATACCCCTTGTATGAAGTACCTCAGTCTTGTCATTGGACAAGGCAAGATTGAAATGAATCTTACCAAGTTGAAGGCTATCCAGGATTGGAAGCCCCCTTCCACTGCCAAGGGCATTCACTCTTTCATGGGCTTTGCCAACTTCTATCACAAGTTTATTCCAGACTTTTCTAATATTGTTGCCTGTCTGAACCTTTTTACCTGGGAGAATGAACCCTGGGCCTGTCCAGGCTTCCAACAATGCACTTTTGATTGACTCAAATCAATCTTCTTTTCCACTCCTGTTCTTTTCATTCTGGATGTGGCCAAACTGTTTTTTATCATGTTGGATGCCTTTCTTATCGCCACCAGAGCTGTTCTCATGCAAGACAATGTCAATGGTAACCTTTACCTTTGTGCCTACTTCTCCCATATATTTGGTTCTGTGGAACATAACCACAACATCTATAATTGAAAACTCCTCACTATCATCCTCACCCTTGCAGAATGATGCCAATACTGTACAGTACCTTCAGGGCATAGCATATCCAGTCACCATCATCACAGATCATAAAAACCTCTTCTATGTCAAGGACCCCCATAAACTCTCCCACCACCAAGCCCACTGATTTCTTTTCTTACAGGACTTTGACATTGTCTGGCAGATCATGCCTGGTACCAAGATGAAGCTGGCCAACACTTTCTTTCAGAAAGACCTCATTGATACCTCTTTTGATAACTCTAACACCTCTATTGTTCCTGACCCCATCATTATCAATGCCCTAGACCTTACCTTCACCTGTCACATACTGTTATGATAGGCCTGGGAAGGGACTATCATAGTCTCATGAGACCTGAAGAATGAGGGGGGTGATGGGTGAAAGATCCTAGGGATTTTCTAGCAACAGATATCTGTTGTGATACATAGAAAGATGAGATACCCCAGGGATACCAAGGTATTTTAGGGACAAATGGGTGTTGTGCAACAATGACAGTTGAAGCAATACAAAAGCCACTCAATAGTAGGCTTGAGACTAGGGTGAGGCAAGTTCTTAGTACAGCTAAGGAATCAGGACAAAAGGGCTTGGATTTCAGATAGTAATACAAGATACAAGGCAAGAAATACAAGTGATTATGGAAAAGGCTAAGTACTGTTGATACAATGTTGTCATGGGTGTTGTTACATGTAGCATTGTGAACAAGATCTGGAGTGACAGGAGTTGCCAAGGCTCAGTCCAAAGGTATGGTCAACGGGTTGGTTGATGGTTGAAGGTATACAAAGGGAGTTCTCAAGGAATCACCTTGGAACACTCAGAGCACTTCTGTAGCGTGCAGTGGCTAGTAGAGGTCCAGGAGTGTTTCAAGAAACAACACTAGATTGTGAAGATCAAGAATGGAGTTTAATATACATACAGCATTGGTATAAATACCCCTACGTATGTAAGCAATAGAAGTCTGTGGAATTGGATGGAACTACTGCAGATTGGCTAATACGTATGAGTAAGGTGAGAAAGAAGCAGGAAGATGACGCCGTTGTGTGTTACGGTCATACTATTGCGTCACTCTGTTTTTCTCTTCTCCTTTGCTTATTTCGACCCCGGCCCTTGCTGGGAGCACTACCTTTTCATCATATCACTGACCCAGCAGCTTCTTTATCCCGCCTTCTGGCCTGATGCCATTCCTTTGGATCTTACCGGATCAGGCCCCAGACTTATTCCTTGATCTTCTAGTACGTTCTATGGACAGCTTTGCTCCTCCGCAGCTTCTCTCACAATGGCGTCGTCATCCTGCTACCTTCCCACTGACTCCTATGTATTGACTCATCTGCAGTAGTTCTGTCCACTTCTATCGGATTCTACTGCTTACATACAACTTAGTATATATACCTCCGCTGCCTGTACAGTAGACTCTATTCTTGATCTGTGCAATCTAGCATTGTGTCTTGAACCACCTCCCGGACTTCTATTAGCTGCTGCACGCTACAGAAGTGCTCTGTGTATTCCAAGGCGATTTCTTGAGAACCTTCTTCGTTTACCTTTGACCTGATGACTGACCTGTTGTCCGCACCCTTGGAGTGAACCTCAGTTGCCTCCGACATTCCAGATCTTCGTTCACAATGCTATGTGTAACAAAAGATCAAGAATCTCCCATCGTCCCTCCTACCTACAGAGCAGGACCGACCCACCTTTGCCACCATAGCCCACTCGTCCAGAACCCCATGCTTTCGCCCTCCGCAGTCGGACAATGAAGCCAAGACACCCATACCTGAGTACACTCCATGCCACTGTCAACCCCCGCCCACAGGCCTCCCCCTGTCTGCACCACCAAGACCCCAGCCCATCGTACCCCAGCACCCTTGTACCCCCAGCCCCATTGCTACTACCCTGCCCCAGTCACCCACCATGTCTTCCATGGAGCTTAAAGCCGCTCTCCCCACTGATTTTTCTGGAGAGCCTGCCGATGCCATGTGTTGGATGAAGGCCATGCATGCCTACTTCACTATCAACCCCACGCTGTATTCCACCGACCAAGCCAAGGTCATGACCACCCTCAACAAGATGAGTAAAGGTCGTGGTGTCTCATTCTCCAAGATGTGGTATGATCTTATGGCTGATACCAACCTCACCTCCACCAAGAAAACCTTTGAGAAGCTGGCCTCAAACTTCCAGACCACCTTCTACCCATACAATATCAAAGCCACTGCCCACCACAAGCTCGCCAAGCTCCGACAAAAATCCTTCCACACCTCTGGAGGCATCTATGATGACGGCTTCCAAAAGTTTATCACCGACTTCCAGAACCTCACATCCAAGGCTGGTATACAGGACCAGGACACCCTCATTGACCTCTTCTCTCTGGGATTAGATTCCCGCATCTCCATGCTTGTCATTGGTATTGAGAAACAACCCGCCACTATTGCTGAATGGATTGCCAAAGCCAAGGCCTTTCACGCCCAGGTCTCCCATATGGATGCTATCTCCAAGGAACGCACCCCTCCTTCACTCACCCACCATCACCCCACTGCTGACCCTAATGCTATGGATGTCGATACCATCCATCTCAATAAGCTCACCCCAGCCGAACAGGCCAGATGCATCAAAGAAAAGCTCTGCTTCAAGTGTCACAAAGAGGGCCATAATATGGGCAACTGCCCCACTGCTCTGCACATCCCCACATCACCCACCCCCTGTCGCCCCCAGAACATTTGGAATACGGAAACCACTCCCGCCCCAGTAACATCCACCACTGTGCTGCCCGCTGCCACCCCCTCCACTATTGATGCCTACATTAATACAAAGACTCAGGGCAAGAACGAGGACAAAGTCCTCCAGGTGCTTAAAGTTTGCTTCAAGGAAATGCCCGAAGAAGCCACCTCCATCACCGCCATCGACACCAAGGATTTTTAGAATGGGAAGCCACCTTGACGTCTCCTTCCCTACGTATTTCCAATGTATTACTTGCCTTGCCCAATAAACGTACGCTCCTCATCCCCATTAAACTACAGGCCCTTGGAAAAATCATCAACACCTTCGCCCTCATTGACTCCAGTGCCACCAGAAACTTCATTGATGTCGGACTTCTCACCCAAGCCAACTTCCCCTTGCAACACCTACCTCACCCAATCATCATGCATAACGCAGATGGCATAGCCAACGCCAAGGGAATGATCCAATGGAAGACTCGGATTGGTCTCAAGTTCCCCTCCACAGATGAAGAAGAAGAACTCATGGTTCTGAGCCTGGGCCACCGATGGATCATACTCGGGATGCCATGGCTTCAGAAATGGAACCCCTGCATCGACTGGGCCAATAACCGCATCACTCTCCCTCGCAACCCCTGCCCCATTGACGATGAACTCTTTACTCACCAACACTACCTGGTACAATATCTTGGACTGGATGTCGACCAAGAGATCTCCGAGCTATATGACTCCCACTATGCCTCTTCTGAAGACGTCAATAAAATCACCATCTCCACCCAACTTGCCCAGGAAAACACCCCCAAAGAACAAGAAATCCCAGCCTGATGCAAAGACTTCACTGATGTTTTCTCAGAAAAAACCCATGAGAAGCTCCCTCCTCATCACTCCTACAATCATGCCATTGAACTCAAACCCTCCTTTGTTTCCAAGATTGCCAAAGTCTACCCCCTAAACCCTGCCGAACATGAGGCCTGCAAAGCCTTTGTAGATGAACATCTGAAGACTGAATGGATCGTCCCATCGAAATCCCCCCAAGCCCATTCTTCTTCGTTCCCAAGAAAGATGGAACTTTCCACCCTTTCCAGGACTATTGGTACTTAAACTCCCACACCATCCATAATGCCTACCCACTCCCTCTCATCCCAGAGCTCATTGACGATATGAAGGAGTCCACCCTCTTCACCAAGTTTGACATCCGCTGGGGCTACAATAACATCCGCATTCGTGAGGAAGACCAATGGAAGGCCATATTCATCACACCACTTGGTCTCTTCGAACCCACCATTATGTTCTTCGGTTTCAACAATGCTCCCCCCACCTTCCAAGCATTCGTGAACGACATCTTCACAGACATGATCAGAGAGAAATGGCTCAAAATCTACATGGATGACCTAGGCATCCACACCATGGATGACATCGCATTCCACCATGATTGCACCCGCCGTGTCTTGCAATGACTTTGCGAACACAGGTTATCCCTGAAGTTATCTAAGTGCTCCTTTGACACCCCTCATATGGAATACCTTAGACTTATCATCAGTCAAGGGAAGATTGAGATGGATCTCACCAAACTCCAAGCTATCCAGGACTGGAAGCCACCCTCCACGGTCAAGGCTGTCCGCTCTTTCATGGGCTTTGCCAATTTCTACTGGAAATTTATACCTGACTTCTCTAACATCGTCACACCACTAAACCTTCTCACCTGGAAGAATGAGCCTTGGGCCTGGACTGGCTTCCAACAGCACACCTTTGACCAGCTGAAAAAGATCTTCTCCTCCACCCCTGTTCTCCTCATACCTGATATTGCTAAACCCTTCTCAATTATGTCCAATACCTCTCTAATCGCCGCTGGGGCTATCTTGATGCAGCAAGACACCAACGACAACCCCCACCCCTGCGCATACTTCTCTTGCACCTTTGGTTCCACAGAACACAACTACAACATCTACAACTGCAAACTCCTCACTGTTATCCTGGCCCTAGCTGAATGGTGCCAATACCTCCAAGGCACCAACCACCCGGTCACCATCATTACTGATCATAAAAACCTATCCTATGTCAAAGACCCTCAGAAACTCTCCCGCCGACAAGCCTGCTGGTCACTCTTTTTACAGGACTTCGATATTGTGTGGCACGTTATGCCCAGTACCAAGATGGGACCGGCTAACACACTCTCCAGGAAAGACCTTGTAGACACCACTGCTGACAATGCCGATGCCTCCATTGTCCCTGACCCTGTTGTCATCAATGCACTTGACCTCACCCTTGCCCGTCACATTCAATCCTCCTCCCAATCCGACCCTCTCGTCCTTAAAGCTATCCAAAATGTTCAAGAAGGCTCTCCCCTCTTTCCACGCTCTACTCTCAGGGATTGGACTTTCGATGCTGGTCACCTGTACTATAAAGGCCGCATGTACGTGCCACCCGCCAACCACTCCACCCTCCTCCACACGCTACACGAATTGCCCACCACAGGTTACGCAGGCCGCTTCCATACCAAAACCCTTGTTGAACAGGACTACTGGTGGCCCAGCCTTGCCACATTTGTCTCCTCTTTTGTCACCAGCTGTGCCATTTGTCAGGCTGCTAAAGTCAACACTCACCCCACTGTCCCACCCCTGTCCTCTATCGCATCTACCTCCATTCTCCCATTTAAACAGTTGTCTATGGACCTCATCACCAATCTCCCTCTGTTATGTGTAGTGTCGCAAAGAGGATCCGGAACATTGGGAGTTGCCGAGATTCAATCTGAGGGGGAGAACGACGGAACGGTCGTTGGGTCGAAGGTGGATGAGGGAGGTTCTCAAGGAATCACCTTGGAACTCACAGAGTACTTCAGTAGTGTACAGAGGCTAATAGAAGTCCAGGGAGTGGTTCAAGATACGACGCTAGATTGCACAGATCAAAAATAGAGACTATAGTACAGGCAGCAGTGGTATAAATACTAGACTGTACGTAAGTGACAGAAGTCCGTAGAATCGGATGGAACTACTGCGGATTGGTCAATACATATGAGTCAGTGTGAACGTAGCGGAACAATGACACCACTGTGGGAGAAGTGGTGGAGGAGAGAAGCTGTCCATAGAACATACTAGAAGATCAAGAATAAAGTCTGGGGCCTGGTCCAGTAGGACTCGAAGGAATGGCGTCAGGCCAGAAAGTGGGATAAAGAAGCTGCCGGATCAGCAATACAACAAAGAGGTAGTGCTTCCAGCAGGGGCTGGGGTTGGAATAAGCAAAGGAAAAGAGAAAAACAGACTGACACAACAGTACGACCATAACAAAGTGTATACAAAGAGATGCAGAACAGTGTGAATGAGCTGATGTTCAATTTGACATAGGCCAGAGATGAAAAGGGATGTGTGTAAGAGAAAGGCCTTAGCACTAATAGAGCTGCTCAGGAGTGCACAGAGACTTAAAGAGGTCCAAAGGGATCAGACTAGATAATATGCTTGTATTGCATAGATCAAGAATAAAGACTAGTATACATGCAGCACTGGTTTTATATGCAGACAGTATATAAGCAAGAGAATATGATGGAATTACATGAAAAAACTCCAGAATGACTCATATTACTGTGGAACATGAGAGTGCAGGTAAATAATACTATTGTGAGAGAAATATATTGGATATATCCATATTTGGTACGCTTATAGCTTATGTAAGCAGTACTTACATTGGACTTGTAGTTACCTTTGGTCTTTCCCTAGTGACTACTGAGTATTCTACAGGTTAAGAGCCCTGCTGCAGCTCAGTGAACCAGTTCACTCACCAAGATTTGAACTCAGCATGGGCATTGAACTCAAAATAGTTCATCTCAACAAAGACAGCTGGAATTGGCAATGGTATCACATATTCATTGAAGAATTCACCACCAGACTCAGCTTGAATGACTACCTACTTGGATGCAGGAATTCACCAGGTTTATGATGTGAGAAGTGGCTATGTTACGCATAGCATATGCAACAAGATCCAGACCATTGAGAGTTCATTGATGATCAATCTGAGGGGCAAAGGCAATGAAGGATGTGCTTAAGAAAGTAGCCCTGTCACAGACAAAGCACTTCTAGAGTGTGCAGAGGCTCACAGAGGTCTGAGGAATGATTGCAAGATAATACACTAATATTGCGCTAAACATAGCCAACTACAGAACCAGTAGTCTAGCTAAGACAATGTAGCATGTGGGGAATATCGAGTGTGTGAGTATGATATCTAGGATACAAGTGCTGCAAAGGTAGGTGGGGAACAAGTTGGTATCATAGAATAGTAATAAGGTCAAGAGAACAAATGACAATGAAACAATATGTACTCAAGGGAAAAATAGTGACAGGGGGGATCTGCACAAGCATGAAAGCTAGATAAAACACCAGGAATAGAGAGAAGAACAAGAGGCAGCAGGGAAAGGAGGAAAATTGTAACAGGCTATGCAACCTCATCCACCATTCAACACCTATGCAACTACATAAGCATTTCCAGCTAATCAAAACTGTGCCACAACAGTTCATTTATTTACAAAACCTATTCAAAAAGGCCAGGAACTATTTGAGAGAATCCCAGCAATTTGAATCAAGAGGCAGAAGAACAACAGATGGCAGAAGTGCAACTATGGATGACCACCATGCAGCCACAGTCCAGCCCAGAACACATCAAAAAGGCAGAAAAACAACAATAGGTGGAAGTATAATTACAGAAGTCCATCACACAGCCATAGTCCAGCCCAAGACATATTCCAAGGGCAGAGGCATAGTAGTAGGTGGAAGCACAGCCACAGAAGACCACCACACAGCCACAGTCCAGCCCCAGGCATTACAACCAAGTCAAATGGCTCACAATGAGACCATTGACACTCTAAACCCAAATGTGATGAGTACCAGGCCAGCAGTGCTAATGGACAGGTCACACAACCAAGTTGAGGCCAAGGCTGACAAAACAGGTCAGGGAACGAGCATAGAAGCTCAGGGTACATATTCTATGTAGGACATTAATATGCAAGATACTACTGGGTATTTTAGCATGGGGGGAGAGGACTTTATATGCTATAGGTTGCATTGTCCAGACTGCTAGTGGATCTGGCAAAGCAGGAAAAGGAGAAACATGGTGGAAAGATACATATCTAGTGGAAAAGAAAAGTTAGACAAAATATATAACCTATCTTGCCAGCCTTTCATCCCTCCGCTGGATTGAACCAGCTATCTGTTATGGTTGTATTGTTGCATGCATGCATCTTTCTTTTTTCCTTCTCCTACCTAAATCCTAAGCCTGGCTAGGAACATTACCTTTTCATTGTATCACTAAACCAGCAGTACCTTTATGCTTCATTCTAGCCCCATGCCATTTCCTAGCTTCTACTAGAAGGGGTACTGGTATTATTCTCCTTATCTCAATTCATGTTTATTAAACAGTTATCTACTCAACTGCCTCTCTCATAACAGTCTTGTTTTTCCACACTCTTTTTGTTATGTGAAGTGTAGTCAAAGAAGATCTGGGATAGCAGGAATGGCTGACATCCAAACTGAAGGTATTCTTGAAGATAGCAAAGAGGGTTCACAAGGGAAATGCCTTGAAACATACAGAGCAATTCAAGAGTATGCAGAGACTCAAAGAGATCTGGGAGGTGGTTTGAGATACTATGCTTGAATTGTAAAGATCAAGAATGGTGTAAAGTACATATAGTGGTGATATATATACTAGCATGTATGTAATTGAGAGACTGCAATGGAATCACTGAGAACTACTGTGGATTATCAATATGGCTGAATAATGTGGGATGCAGTGGGGATATGAGGCTGTTGTGAAAGAGATGACCAGAAGAGAGAGCTGTTTATAGGAAACGTATGACGTGATCAAGAATAAAGTCCAGGGCCCTTTGTTACAATCACTTTGTTTCCCCCCTTTTCCTAAGCCAATGC
Source organism: Phylloporus cf. tubipes (assembly GCA_038094315.1). NCBI lineage: Eukaryota > Fungi > Basidiomycota > Agaricomycetes > Boletales > Boletaceae > Phylloporus > Phylloporus cf. tubipes. The sequence goes on along the minus strand of JBBPTZ010000289.1, from coordinate 3,223 downwards.
AGTTCAATCCAGTACAGTCTAGTCAACACACTTCAATTCATTGCCACATAATTCAATCTGATGCAATCCAGTCTAACTGTTTCAATCCTGTTCGATCAAATTCAATCCAGCCAATCTGCATAGGCAGTACAAGGCAATACAAACCTATTCAACCTCATGACTAAACACACAGCCCCTTAAATAAATGACTTACTATACCTTACTATATTCCTGCTAACATCATGTGGATATATACCTCATATACCCAACCATATAACTTACTAAAGACATGCAAAATGTAATGTGACTCATAACCTATCAATACCAATTCAATCTGAGTCAATCTGAGTTAACATCCTAGGACTATACAAGGGATATCCTCATTTCATAGAATAGCCCTATGAATATATGTGGATTGCTTATGTCAAATAGTGTAAGATATCATAGATGTAGTATTCACTGTTGTAAACACTAGACTAGTATATAAAGGCCAAGAACAAGTACTAGGATTTTCCCTAGTCTTGTTTTCTTGGAGTTTCCTAGCCAATACTAGTGAGATTCTGCTATTTGTACAAGGCCATTTACTTGATTCTAAGGGTAAGCAGTTGGTCCTGAGGAACTAGTCATTTCACTCTTTTTGGAAGGATCCAAAGAAACAGCTTAGGGCCAGAAGGCAGAGTAGAGACACTGCCAGGTCAGTGATGTGACAAAGACATAATGTTCCCAACATGGGTCAGGATCAGAATAGGCAAAGGAAAAGAGAAACATGGACATATACAATAAACTAATTGTAACACTCTCACATTACTCATACATATGTGTCATCCACAGCTATTCCATGTGACTCCATCACATTCTGTTGCTTATGTATGGGTAGAGTATATATACCTTTACTGCATGTACATTAGCTCTCTATTCTTGATCTTTGCAATCCAAGTGTAGTATCTTGAACCACCTTCCTGGATCTCTCCAGGTCTCTGTGCACTCTTGAGTCACTCTGTTAGTGCCAAGACATACTCCCTTGTGCATATTCTTTACTCCCCTTCAATCTTTGAATTGAATGTCAGCTACTCCCATTGTTTTGGACCTCTTTGTCTATGCTTCACATAACACTATTCCTGCATATGCTATGGGACAGGGTGGTCTATGAAACAACCCAACAACAACAAGTGCTGCTATAGGCTGCTCAAACAAGACAGAGGGGAGTGTAAAGACTGGCTCTCTGTTGAAGGGGGAAAACCAAGAGGACAAACTGAGGTCCTCTGGGCTGGCACTGGGCCTTTATATACTACCTAAGTGTATGTACATGTTTGTACCGGATCTAGTGATACGTATCCATATATGTCCATAACATGCGACTACTGCATGTATCACTATGAGGAGAACAGCCTTAGGGCTGTGTGGAATGGAAGCATGCCATGAGGAGAATGCATGGATCTGAAACGTGAGAAGCATAGAAAAATGGAAGCATGCCATGAGGAGAATGCATGGATCTGAAAGAAGACATGAGGCATAGAAGGTTAGAAGTGCATAAATGATAAGGTGCTGCCTTATGTTGTGGATAAGAGATAAGGGCTGTGTCTGGGCACAGGGTGGAAGATAAGAAGATAAGGCGTCAGGGGCGACTGTGACAAGAGTGAAAGTGAAGCGTCACATGTCTGTGGGTTGTTAGATAAGATAAGATAAAAGAGTGAAAAATTATGCTAAGTCCGTTGGAATGCGTCTGTAATAGTCTATTGACCACAAGTGTTGTGAGTGGATCTTCCTCATTTGGATTTAATGGGTGGTGGGGTTGGAGCAGCTGTGTAAGCTGTAATAGAGAATGGATTGGACCCCACTGGTTGGGTGGAGGGGGCAGGAGAGGGTGGGTTGGATAGTGGGCATGGGGTGGGAAGCCTTTTTGTACTTCTCTAATTCAGCCTCTAGAGTGACTACTCTGGCTAGTGTTTCCACATATAATCTAGCTAGTGGGTTCTGGGTGGATAGTGGGGCTGGGGCAGGATTAAGACGACTAGGCTGCAATAGGTTGGGGGTAAGGGAGTTGGGGTCTTTCAGGATAGCTGAAGTGACTATTTTGGTCTGGATGGAAGCATGGGAGTAAAAAGCCTTTGTTGCTTTAGGGTGGGTTTTGGGTGGTGATTGAATGGTGGTGGGAGGGGCAGAAAAGGCAGGAGTGGGCATGTCATGGGAGGAGATCTGGAGCTGATGGTGAATATGTAGCACCATATTGCTCCTGAAGGTACAAAGAAGAAAGGTCAGGACCTTGCTATCCTACAGATAGGAGGGATGGATGTGGGCTTTGAACAAATGAAATGTATTTGCCAGCCATATGATAGCCCTGGGTGACCCATGGGAAGCATGGATGGAAATGGATGGTACCTCATAAGTTCTGCTGCTGTTAGGGCCTGCCTTAATAGTTCAGATCCAAGTGGGTGAATGAGTGATCAGATAATGCTTGATGTATGTGGGCAGTGCTGGGGGGAAATATTGGGCCTGTAGAATGCCATGGGGAATGGTGTGGAATTGTTTGCCAATTTCCAAGAGATATATGTTGCACAATACTGTTGGGTTGCAACAATGTCTGTTGACTGGGGCAGTTGAATAATTGGATGATAAGTGGATTCCCATGGGGGAAGGTGGTGGTTCAAGTGTAAGAGGCATATCATTAACACTTAGTTATGAACATTCTCCAATGTTCCATGATTTTCCTTCCATTTATGTAAACTTTATTTTTTACTCAGTATATATACTCATCCAGCCTGTATTTTAGTTACTTATACTTGTTTTTCTCATACCACTACTGTATTTGAATCCAAATACAATTCTTTGTCCCCTTAGTTGTGCTAAGGCCCCTTATCTCTAAATTTTAGGCCTACTTCTGAGTGGCCTCTATGTTACTATACTTTGACTCTCATTGTTGCATAACACTCCTTTGTTCCTTCAAATTTTTTGATGCCTTTAAGGATTATTTGTATTTCTCTATATATTGCAATGGACATTCTTGAACCTGCAGAAAAGCCCTGGGATTATATTTGTTCTCAGTCCTTCATTCCTTGCCTTTAAGTCCAATGAAACTATGGTAGTCCCTGCCCAAATCTATTATAACACTTTATTCTATCAGTATCTGTACTTTTTCATACTTTGTTTTTTCAAAATGTATTCTTTGTCACTCATAAAGCATCTCCACCATTATCATTTGTATCTTCTTCTGCAAATGTCCCTGCTCATCCACTTCACCTTCTAC
>JBBPTZ010000288.1:0-19858 GCA_038094315.1 Phylloporus cf. tubipes | reverse complement strand
GGAACCCCTTTTAATAGGATCCAAAGGAACAGCTGGGGGTTAGAAGGCAGGAAAATAGAAAAACAGACACACACAACAATACAACTGCAACAGCCTGCTTGAAAAAAGGCCAATGTGATTAGCCAACCTCATGGTGTGCCTGTTACAATTCACCCCTCTTTTCTCCTTTTCTCTCAGGGACTACCTTTCTTTTCTGCTACAATGTCTTATATTCCCACACATCAGCCGATTACTCATCACTTACCTATTATTGTTTCCTCCATGACCAATAGCATTTCTTCCTTTTTTTAGTCATGATTCTTCAATGTTGTTCCACAATGTTCTTTTCCTATCTTGACAACAGTTTCCTTTTATCTCCTAGGTCCATGTACTTTCTCCTTCATCTTAAATACTGGCTGCACAAACCTTCATGCTCTAAGCTAGTTCTCCTTGACAATACACCAAGTGATTTGCCTACTTCAAGTCCATCTTCTTGTCCACCTAGCCTCACTCCTCAATTTTGTCTCTTCACTCTTGTACTTTCACATTTCAGGGTGATAAAAAATATCAATGGGCTGGAGTAAGGAAAGAGTGCAAAGGATATGGATGGGCCCATTAATAGGAATGTTGGGATGGCCCACTAAATACAACATGGGCCCAATATAGAAGTAGTGGAGCTGTGCTGACCATATTGGCTGGATCCAAGGGGGTGACAATAAATCAGATACTGATTGTGGTGAATGGGCCCATGAAAAAGAGTCTATAAAAAAGCTAAACAAATTGACTAGGCCCAAGTAATGGTCAGGAGTGTCATGTGAAATTGCTAAAGATGAGCTTGAATGGGCCAAGTAGTTGTTGGTGAAGGATTCAGATAGGCTGAGGGTCACCATTGGCAAGGAAATAGAGTGGGCTGAAAGTGGCTGTCATCAATACATTCAGAAGGGCCCAGTGTTACCATTGGTGAGGTACATAATTGAAGGGCCCAATATCACTGTTGGTGAGGAAATCAGATGGGTTCAGTGTCACTATTGGTGAGACAATTGTTACGCATAGCATTGCAACGAGGATCAGGTACAACAGGAGTTAGCCAAGGTACAAGCCAAAGGTAATGACGATGGAGGGGGGGCTGATGTCTGAAGGTAATAACAACGGGGGAGGCCAACGTTCAAGGGAGCAAAGGAGGTTCATAAGGGAATTAGCCCTAGAACACACAGAGTGACTCAAAGCGCACAGAGGCTTATAGAGGTCCGAAGGAGGTGGTTCAAGAACAACGCTAGAATTGCGTGATAACATAGCCAAGTACTGTTACGCGTAGCATTGCAAACAAGGAGATCTGGAATGTTGGTGGTGGCTGAGGTTCAATCCAAGGGGGTGAACGACGGAACAGTCGTTGGGTCAAAGGTAAATGAAGGGGGTTCTCAAGGAATCACCTTGGAACACACAGAGTACTTCAGTAGCATACAGCAGCTAATAGAAGTCTGGAGGATGGTTCAAGACACAACGCTAGATTGCGCAGATCAAGAATGGGGCTAGTGTACATGCAGCGCAAGTATAAGTACCCAAGTGTACGTAAGCGAATAGAACCCAATGGAAACGGAAGGAACTACTGCAGATGACCACATACGTATGAGTCAATGGGAAGAAAGCGGAAAAATGACACTGTTGTGAGAGAAACAGCGGAGGAGAGGAGCTGTCCATAGAACCTACATGAACGTTATGGAAAAAGCCTGGGGCCTGTTCTGGTGGGATCCGAAAGAACGGCATCAGGCCAGAAGGCGGGGTAAAGGAGCTGCTGGGTCAGCGAGACAATGAAGAGATAATGTTCCCAGCAGGGGCCAGAGTCAGAGTAGGCAAACAAAAAGAGAAAAACGGACTGACGTAATAGCACAACTGTAACAAGTACAAGAACAAGTACATAAGGCAGTAGCAGTGTAGTGAAGGGTAATATCAGAGGGAGTAAGTACTAAGGTGCAAGTGCTGCATGGGTGGAAAAGAGGGGACCTAGTATGTCACCTGGGGAGGGTGATGTAGGGTGACAGCAGAGTCATGAGAACAAGATGACAACGACAAGATACATACTAGAAAGAGAATAATGGGGGGGATCTACGCAAGCGTGAATGTCTGGTAGAGAGTTAGGAAAGAAGAGGGAAACAGGAGGCAGCAGGGAAAAGGAGAAAAACCGTAACATTACCCCCTTTATACAATCAAGATCCAGGCTCGATGAGCTCAACATCAGGAAAAGAAAACAACCTGCACAGGCCAAGAACAAGCAAGAGCACCCTGGATGGCATGTTCAGACCATGGAATGGTTGCCTGAAGGGATGGGAACGGTGACAAGGACAAGGGTGAGATGCCTAAGGACGAAGACAAGAGTTCTGAAGGATCAAGTGGATGGATTGACAAGAAAAGTGGATCATACGTAGAGGACGGAGAATAGAGTAGATGGGTGAAAGCAATAGACGATCCATGGAACAGATGGGAAGTGATTGTAAGATCAGTGGATTCAGCGATAAGGGCTGGAGGGTGAGCGCAAGTCACAGGTAACGAGCGGCAGTTTATTGGGGTGATGGGTGGCATGGGAATAATGCAATAGTGAGTGGGAGTTCACTAGAATGATGGGAAAAGTGGATGTAGGGAGATAAACGATGACAAGAGTTCACCAAACAACGACAACAGCCTGTCACTGGAGTTCTTCCCTAGTTTCTGGCTGGAAAGACCAGGGGCTGGGTAGTGCCTGCGAGTGCGACCAGGGGGTGCTGATGGATGGGTGAGGCAAGTCAAGAAGAGTTGGAGGAGGCAGAGTGTTACGGTCGTATTATTGCGTCAGTCTGTTTTCCTCTTTTCCTTTGCCTACTCCGACCCCGGCCCTTGCTGGGAGCACTACTTATTCGTCGTATCGCTGACCCGGCAGCTTCTTTATCCCGCCTTCTGGTCAGACGCCGTTCCCTCCAGTCCTACCGGAACTGACCCCGGGTATTTTCCTTGATTCTTCCGTACGTTTCCATGGACAGCCTTCTCTCCTCCGCCGCTTCTCTCACAACGGCGTCGTCGTTCCGTTCCATTCACATTGACACATACGTAGTGACTCATCCGCAGTAGTTCCGTCCGTTTCTACGGACTTCTGTTGCTTACGTACTGTCGAGTATTTATACCGCAGCTGCCTGTACTTGTAGTCCCATTCTTGATCTGCGCAATCTAGCGTTGTATCTAGAACCAACCCTCGGACCTCTACGAGCCACTGTACGCTCTTGAGTTACTCTGCAAGTTCCTAGGCGATTCCTAGCGAACTCCCCTCGTACTCCTTCGACCCGACGACCGACCCGTCGTCCACACCCTCGGATTGAACCTCGGCCGCGTCCGACGTTCCGGATCTACGTGCGCAACGCTACGCGTAACACAGAGGAGGAAGAAGACATAGTGAATTGGCATGTATTGGTGGATGTGGGAGAGGGGGCGACCTAGGTGATGTTTCGTGATTGCTTATAAGCAGTGAGTATATCTGGTGCATGGCGGAGATTGGACTCGGGTTCCCAAGTGTTTTCTGATGATGGATAACCTTTCCATGCAGTCAGGTACTTGCAGCGTCCTGGTGTGCCCCGGTAAGACACTATCTTGTCAACCTCATACTTTTCTTCTGATCTGACAAGATCCGGTGGCAGTCGGGTGAAGTTAGGGCCAAAGGCAGGAGTTTCGCGATAGGATGATAAGAGGTGGGCATGGAATATGTCATGAATCTTCCAAGTGGGCGGTAGTTGGAGGTGGTATACGAGCGGTGATAGTATCTGTGTAATCTCGAAAGGGCCCAAATGTTTGGGAGTGAGTTTCCAAGAGGGGTGTGTGATGCGAAGGTTAGAGGCCTCTAGCCAGACCTTATCTCCAACCTTCCAGGGGGTGAACTGCTGAGTGGACCGTTCCATCATGATCCACTGGGTGGAATCATGGGCTGCGAGAGCTTCATCACAGGCTTTGTCTAAGAGGGAGAGGCATTTTTCGAGTATGGGGAGGAAGGTCTTTTCAAGCAGGAGGTAGGAGCATGGTTCATAGCCTAGAAGGAGGGAGAACAGGGAGACCTTGGTTGAGCTGTGAGGCATGGATTTGTGGTGGAATTCGGCAGTAGTGAGGAGATCCAGCCAAGACATGGGGTTATTGCTGCAGAAGATCCATAAGTACGTTTCAACCTCTTGATTAGTTCGTTCCATTTGTCCGTCGGACTGCAGATGGTAGGTGGTGGAGAGATGGACATTGTACTTTAAGAGGTGAGCAAGTTCTTTGGTAAAGGCAGAAGCGAATTGTGGGCCATGATCTGAGATAATGGAGTCGTGGAGGCTGAACTGTTTGAACCATGGTGGAAAAAGAGAGTGGCTACTCCAAGGGCATCGATAGATTTTGAACAAGGGCATAAAATTACCCCCTTCGAAAGGCCTTGGTTGACCATGACCAACAAGGAGTCATGTCCCTGTGCAGGAGGAAGATCTGTGATTAAATCCATGGAGAGTTGTTTAAACAGAAGGGCTGTGGTGGAGGCGATAGGAGCCAATGGGGGAACCGTGGGGTGAGTGTTGACCTTAGACGACTGGCAAACAGTGCAGCCAGCGACAAAGGAAGAGATGAAGATAGCCAATCCAGGCCACCAATAGTCTCGTTCAACGAGAGACTTGGTATGAAAGTGACCAGCGTGGCCAGTAGTAGGGGACTTGTGGAGGGCGTGAAGGAGTGCAGATTGGTTGGCAGGAGGAACATACATGCGATCCTTGTAGTATAGATGACTTGCGTTGAACGTCCAGTCTTCCAGTGCAGAGTGAGGAAAGAGGGGGGAGCTGTCTTGGGCTGCATGGATAGCTTTCAGCACAAGGGGGTCTGTCAGGGAGGAAGACTGAATGTGGCAGGCTAAAGCAAGGTCAAGGGCGTTAATAATGACTGGGTCAGGAATGATAGAGGCGTCCGAGTTGTTAGAAGAGGTGTCAATGAGATCTTTCCAGGAGAGGGCATCTGCCAGTCCCATCTTGGTTCCAGGCATGACCTGCCAGACAATGTCGAAGTCCTGTAAAAAGAGAGACCAGCGTGCCTGCCAGCGAGAGAGTTTCTGTGGGTTTTTAACATAGGAAAGGTTCTTATGATCTGTGACGATGGTGACCAGGTGGGTGGTACCCTGCAGGTACTGACACCATTCAGCAAGGGCAAGGATAACTGTGAGGAGTTCTCGGTCATAGATGTTGTAGTTCCGTTCTGCAGAACCGAAGGTGTGGGAGAAGTAGATGCAGGGATGGAGGTCGCCGTTGACATTCTGCTGCATGAGAATGGCTCCGGCAGCGATGAGTGATGTGTTGAACATGATGGAGAATGGTTTGGCAACATCAGATATGAGGAGAACGGGTGTGGAGGAGAATATGCTTTTGAGCTGGTTGAATGCGCATTGCTGGAAGCCAGTCCAGGCCCAGGGCTCGTTCTTCTGGGTGAGGAGGTTCAAGGGGGCGACAATGTTGGAGAAATCAGGTATAAACTTCCAGTAAAATTGGCAAAGCCCATGAAAGAGCAGACGGCTTTGACGGAGGAGGGGGGCTACCAATCCTGGATAGCCTTCAGCTTGGTGAGATCCATCTTGATCTTGCCTTGTCCTATGACAAGACCAAGGTACTCCATGTGGGGGGTGTCAAAGGAGCATTTTGAAAGTTTCAAGGATAGTCTGTGTTCGCGGAGACGTTGCAAGACATGGCAGGTGCATTTGTGGTGGAGGATGACATCATCCTTGGTGTGGATACCTAGATTGTCCATGTAGATCTTAAGCCATTTCTCTCTGATCATATTGGCGAAGATGTCATTCATGAAGGCTTGGAAAGTGGGGGGTGCATTGTTGAATCTGAAGAACATGACTGTGGGCTTGAAGAGACCTAGTGGCGTGATGAATGTGGCTTTCCATTGGTCCTCCTCGCAGATGTGAATGTTGTTATAGCCCCAACGGATGTCAAACTTGGTGAAAAGCATAGACTCCTTCATATCATCAATGAGTTCCAGAATCAAGGGGAAAGGGTAGGTGTTGCAGATGGTATGAGAGTTTAGGTAGCAGTAATCCTGACAGGGACAGAGGGTTCCATCCTTCTTTGGTATGAAGAAGAATGGCAAGGCTTGTGGGGATTTAGACAGGACAATTCGTCCGGTCTTCAGGTGTTCCTCAATGAATGCCTTACAGGCATCGTGTTCAGTAGGGTTGAGCGGGTAGACTTTGGCGATCTTTGGGATGAAGGAAGGTTTTAAGTCAATGGTGTGATCATAGGAATGATGGGGAGGGAGCTTCTTGTGGGTCTTCTCCGAGAAAACATCAGCAAAGTCTTTACACCAGTCCGGAATCTCCTGCTCCTTGGGCGCATTCTCCTGGGCGAGTTGGGTGGAGATGGTGATCCTGTTGACATCCTCTGAGGGGGAATAGTGCAAGGCATAGAGCTCGGAGATCTCTTGATCGACATCCAGCCCAAGGTAGCATACTAGGTAGCGTTGGTGGGTGTAGAGCTCATCATCGATGGGGTGAGGTTTGCAGGGGAGTGTGATATGATTGTTGGCCCAGTTGATGTGAGGGTTCCATTTCTGGAGCCAGGGCATTCCGAGGATGATCTGTCGTCATCCAAGACTCAGGACCATGAGTTCTTCTTCGTCATCTGTGGAGGGGAACTTGAGACCAATCTGGGTCTTCCATTGGATCATTCCCTTGATGTTGGCAGTACCATCAGTGTTGTGCGCAATGATTGGGTATGGAAGACGTTGCAAAGGGAAATTGGCCTGTGTGAGGAGACCAATATCAATGAAGTTCCCGGTGGCACTGGAATCGATGAGGGCAAAGGTGTCGACAATTTTTCCAAGAGCCTACAGTTTAACAGGAATGAGGAGTGTATGTTTATTTGGCAAGGCTACTATTACATTGGAAATGGATAGGGAAGGAAATGTCAAGGCGGCTTCCCGTTTTAAAAATCCATGGTGATGGCAGCAATGGAGGTGTCATCTTTGGGCATTTCCTCAAAGCAGACCTTAAGGATTTGGAGGACCTCGTCCTTGTTTTTTCCCTGAGTTCTCAGGGTGTTGACATATGCATCAATGACGGAGGGGGTGGCAGTGAAGGAGGATGCAACAGGAGTATTGGGAGTGGGGGTGGTCTTAGTGATGCAGATGTTCTGGGGGCAATGGGTAGGGGTGGACGGAGGGGTGCCTTGGGTGCTGTGACACTGTCCAGCATTGTGTTCCCTCTTGCAACAGTGGAAGCAGAGGTTTTCTTTGATGCACTTAGCGTGTTCGGCGGGAGTGAGCTTGTTAAGATGGATGGTGTCAACATCCATGGCATTTGGGTTGGTGGTGGTGTGATGGTGAACTAAGGAGGGGGTGGTATGGCCCTTGACTAATGCGTCCATGCATCCAAGGTGGGTGTGGAACATCTTGGCTTTGGTGATCCAGTTTGTGATGGTGGTGGGTGTCATTTCCATGCCGAAGATTAGCAAGAAAATGTGAGAATCAAGCCCCAACAAGAAGATGTCGATGAGGGTGTCTTGGTCCGTCATTCCAGCCTTGGAAGCCAGATTCTGGAAGTCAGTGATATACTTCTGGAAGCCATCATCAGAGACGCCTCCTGGAATGTGGAGAGCTTTCTGCCTGAGCTTGGTGAGCTCATGGCGGGCAGTGGACTTGATATCAAAGGAGTAAAATGTGGTTTTGAAGCTGGTGGCAAGCTTCTCAAAGGTTTTCTCGGTGGCTTCTGAAAAGGACACGCCTCTACCCTTACTCATCTTGTTCAGGATAGTCATGACTTTAGCTTCATCCGAAGCATAGAGCATAGGGTTGATGGCAAAGTATGCGTGCATGGCTTTCATCCAGTGCATGGCATCGGTGGGTTCTCCAAAGAAATTGGCAGGGAGGGCTGCCTTGAGCTTGTGGGTGGACATGTGGGGTGACTAGAGGGGGGTGGTAGCAATGGGACTGGGGGAGTGAGGGGGCAGAGGTACGATGGGCAAAGGGCTAGGACATGTGGACAGGGGGAGGCCTGTAGGCGGGGGGCGATGGTGACGAGGGATATACTCTGGGATGGGCTCAGGAAGTTCATCATCCAAGTGAGGGGGACGAAAGTGAGGGGTTCTCGATGGGTGGGCTATGTTGAATGAAGGTGGGTTGGTCCTGCTCTGTGATAGGAGGGACGGAGGGAGATTCTTGATCTTTTGTTACATGTAGCATCACAACAAGGATCAGGTACAACGGGAGTTAGCCGAGGTACAAGCCAAAGGTAATGACGATGGAGGGGGGGGCTGACGTCCAAAGGTAATAACGACAGGGGAGGCCAATGTTTGAGGGAGCGAAGGAGGTTCGTAAGGGAATTAGCCCTAGAACACACAGAGTGACTCAAAGTGTGCAGAGGCTTATAGAGGTCCGAAGGAGGTGGTTCAAGAACAACGCTAGAATTGCGTAGATGAAGAATAGGGACTACAGTACATGCAGCAGAGGTATAAGTACTCAAGCGTAGGTAAACAGCAGAACCCAGTAGAACCAGATGGAACGACTGCAGACGAGTCAATACATATAAGTCAATGGGAAGATAGCAGAACAACGACGCCATTGTGAGAGAAGCAGCAGAGGAGGAAAGCTGTCCGTAGAACATATGAGAAGGTTATGGGATAAGCCCAGGGCCTGGTCCGGTAGGATCCGAAGGAACGGTGTCAGGCCAGAAAGTGGGGTAGAGATACTGCCGGGTCAGTGATATGATGAATATACAGTGACTCCAAAAACTATTCCAATGTTTGACAATAATTCAGTGTGTGACATGTCCTGCAACAGGGTGTGGGAATTTCGCTTAGGTTATATAAGAACAATTAAAGTACATACTCTTGACTACCAAATTGGTCCCTGGGTCATGTGATGTGGCTCAGATGCGGTTGAGATATGACCATTTTAAAACAGTCATGTCATTGGAACAGTTTTTGGACTTTTGAAATAAAGTATAAAATTCTGGTGATATAAGTGGTTATTTGTTATTGTTTTGTATTACAAACAAATATACACATGTCTACATTATGTTTGAGTTTAAATTCATTCCCACACCTCTTTATTCTCTATCTTTACCATTATGTGGTCTGTTATGCGTAGCGTTGTGAACGAAGATCCTGAATGTTGGACGCAGCCAAGGTTCAATCTGAGGGTGCGGACAACAGGTCGGTTGTCGGGTCGAAGGTAAACAAAGGAGGTTCTCAAGGAATCGCCTTGGAACTCACAGAGCACTTCAGTAGCATGCAACAGCTAAGAGAAGTCCAGGGGGTGGTTCAAGACACAACGCTAGATTGCGAGTAACTACAGTGAGTACAGGATCAAGTACGTAAAGCTATAACAAGGTAGCAAAGGATACTAATGGGGATGAGTACGTATGGCTAAAGTACAAGTGCTGCGTGGTAGGGCGTAGAGTAAGTAGTATGTCACCCGGGGGGTTAACGTGAGGTGAAAGCGAAGTCATAGGAACAAGGCGACAACGAAACAAAACGTACTTAGAAGGGATCAATAGAAGATACAGGGGGGATCTGCGCAAGCATGAAGGCTAGGTAGCATATCAGGACGATGGAGGAAACAGGGGGCAGCAAGGAAAAGGGGAAAAACTGTAACACAGTCTCTCAATTCTACTTAAAAAACTACCATTCTCTCTCAGCTTGATGCTGGATGCTCCATTCACTCCATTGCATCTAGTACTGATATTTGCATTGCCACCATATCTATGCTTCACTCTAAAGAGTGTTCTGAGCTCCAGAAATCTACTGGAGGTTGCCCAATTAAGCTTTCTCCTGCCAATATTTGCCATGCAGTCCATCTTATTTCATCTCAAAAGGCAGAGAATGCTGTCCAGGTGACCAAAACCCTCTCCAATATCATCAACCAGCCTCTCCACCCTAATACCATTCATAACCACTTGAAAAAATCTGGTATGAAGGCTATTGTCAAGTCTAAACGCCCTCTACTATCTGCCAAACATTGCAAGGCTCGCTTGGACTTTGCCATGGCTCATAAAAATTGGACTGTGGAGAATTGGAAGTGGGTTGTATGATCTGATGAGACCAAAATCAATTGTCTAGGATCATATGGGTGCAAATGGGTATGGAAAAGGCCAGGTAAGGGGCTCAGTGATAGGCTGGTATGGGGGATAGTCAAATTTGGAGGAGGTTCAGTGATGATATGGGGGTGTATGACTTGGCAGGGAATTGAATATGCTGCAAAGATTGATGGTAGGATGGATGGTGACCTTTACCTTCAAATTTTGAAGGATGAACTGCTGAATACCCTGTAGTATTATGGTCTTAATCCTTCTGACATTATCTTTCAGCAGGACAATAACTCCAAGCATACTTGTAAAAAAGTGAAGGAGTGGCTAGAGGAGCAGGATTTTGATACCATGGTGTGGCCCACACAATCTCCTGACCTAAACCCCATTGAACATCTTTGGGGTCACCTCAAGAGAAGGCTAGCAAAGTTTGAAAGTCCTCCTAATGGGATTTTGAAGTTGTGGGAGAGAGTTCAGAGGATATGGGAGGAGATACCAGTGGAGGAGTGCAGAAAGTTGATTGAAAGCATGCCTAGAAGAGTTGAGGCAGTGCTTAAGGCAAAAGGAGGCTATACCAAGTATGAACATATCCCAAATACCCTAGCTATATCAAAAGTCCAAAAACTATTCCAATGACATGACTGTTTTAAAATGGTCATATCTCAACCGCATCTAAGCCACATCACATGACCCAGGGACCAATTTGGTAGTCAAGAGTATGTACTTTAATTGTTCTCACATAACCTAAGCGAAATTCCCACACCCTGTTGCAGGACATTTTACACGCTGAATTATTGTCAAACATTGGAACAGTTTTTGAAGTCACTGTATAGTGTTCCCAGCAAGGGCCTGGGTCGGAGTAAGAGAACGAAAAAAGAAAAACAGAAGCATACAGAGATACAACCGTAACACCATGGGGATGCGGCATGAATCAAGAGAAGGCATGAGGCATGGAAGATCAGAAGTGCATAAAAGATAAGGCACTGCCTCATGTCATGGATAAGAGATAAGGGCTGTGTCTGGGCACAGAATAGAAAGATAAGGGTATGACTCATCGTGAGTGCAACCGTGAGAAGATGGAAAGTGAAATGTCATGTGTCTGAAGGATAAGAGAAGAGAAGAGAAAAATACTGCTACATAAGTCCATTATGGTAGCATCTGTAACACTGACATACAAATATCATAGGGATTGCAACACAAAATCCAAAGGCAGTCCCTCCTTTCAAGAAACTCTAGCAATATGAATCAGCAATATTTTCTGTGTATCACATACCTCTATTATTCACCTTTCCCAATGATTCAAGCCATATGCCAATCAAGCATATGAAAGCCTTCCTTCAGCAGACTTGTAATCAGCAAGTCAACCATCCTGATAATTTTTTCAGTTTTCAAAAGTTGCTTGACATTGATAGAAAGCTACAACAGGTGTTAAACTCGGATCCTCCTGGGGGGGAAGTCCGGAGTGTCGGAGTGTCGGAGGTACCGAGGGGTACGGGGCAAGTCGGAGAGGAGCGAGGACTCTTGGCGCAGGACTTATGTGTCGCACCCTTGTACTCGCAGTCCTCAGAGTCAGAGGTCAGAGAGGAGAGTCTGGAGACTCAAGTGTGGGAGAACAGGAGGTAGTTAAATCGATATTCGAACTGAGTAGCTATAGTGCGAATTACAGAGTTTATATACAAATGGAGTTGTACCGGATTCATAAGCCAGAACAGAGGGTTACTGGAGTATTACAAATGTTAGTAAGATGGAACAAGAAAATGAGTAAGACAGGAATCTAAACACCAGAGTACCGGAGCTGTGCAAAGCACAGGTCTATCAGAAGGAACAAGAAGTGAAACTAGTATAAATGGAGTAAGTAAGAACAAGAATATACAAAAGAGGAATGAAAATGGTCCAAGGGTCAGGTGACCCGAGGATAGGAGAATAACTCCAGAGTTGGTGTGGAGTTGAGAAGTGGAGACTGGAGTTGAACTTGTAGAAAGTGGCATATGACAACAGGCAACCAAGGGAGACAAATGGCTTCCAAATGCAAATTCTGGAAGGCTGAAAAGGAACAACACAAAAAGATCCCAAAGGAAAGAACTACCTCACACAAATACCAATGCCAATGAGGAAACTCAAGTTGCTGATACCAATGCTGAGACTTGGTCACCAATTTTTCCAATGAAAGGCTTGCAGAGAACAGAAATGGATATTGCAAATTCCAGAGCCAATGGTATATCAGTGATAAACTCAAAGACAATGACTGTCTGAACAACATTGATATGAAATAGACATGAATAGTGATGTTGAGAATTTTGTGGGAAGTCTAAATGGTGACCAAGCCAACCTTGGAGTCAAACCTAAAGGAAATCATGCTGACTTGGTATTATTCCCAAGAGCATTGGAATTTCAAAACATGACTAGTAAGGGTGCTGGTAATGTCTCACATAATGTAGTCAAATTATCACAAGTGACACGATCACCCTGACCTGACATTTTCATGATGTATATGGTCACCCCAAGGCGGGCCTGCCCACATAATTGAGCAAACATACAATACACGAGCAGGCCCAGACTACAGGACTGCTATTAACCTTGGAATAAGACCTAGTGCATACAAGCAGGCCCATGGTATATTTTAACAGTGGATTAGATTCTGTGCGTGGGTCCAATGTTGGCATTGGAATAAAAGCTATGTCGGAATAAAAGCTAGTATATATACAAGCAGGCTTGCAGCATATATATGCAGGGCATTGTAATACACTAAAAGGCCTGGAATAAGAACAGATATATAAAGGCTGTGGAATATGCTACACGGAATAAGAACAAGAGAATATACACGAACAAGCCCACGGAGTGTATGCTACACAATGGATTGAATTACATGAACAGGCCCAGAATAACAGCAGATGTATGTACGGGTGGGCCCACAAATTATACCAGACAATGGATTGCTATACACGGGTGGGCCAGGAATACAAATTGTTGCATATATGAGTGGGCCCATGGTGTACACTAGACAACAGATTACTATACATGAGTGGGCCTGGAATAATATCAAAGATATATATGAATGGGCCCATAATAATAACAAGGGTATATACAATATATACAAGCAGGCCCATGATGTATACTAGACATTACATGAACAGGCCCATAATAATAAAAAGGGTATATATGAGCAGGCTCACAGATTATACTAGACAACGGATTACTATACATGAGTGGGCCCGGAATAACAACAGGGGTATATATGGGTGGGCCCATGGATTATACTAGACAATGGATTATATTACATGAACAGGCCCGGAATATGAACTGGCATATATATGAGCAGGCCCATGATGTATACTAGACATTACATGAACGGGCCTGTAATAATAACAAGGGTATATATGAGCGGGCCCATAATGTATACTAGACATTGGCCCAGAATAATAATAGGGGTATATATGGGTGGGTCCACTAGACAACAGATTATATTACATGAACAGGCCCAGAATAACAACAGGGGTATATACAAGTGGGCCCACGGTGTATACTAGAAAACGGATTGCTATACATGAGTAGGCCCGGAATATGAACTGGCATATATACAAGCAAACCCACAGATTATACAAGACCACAAATTACCATACACTAGTATGCCCAGAATATGCATTGGTGTATATTCAAGTGGGCCCATGGTATATACTGGACAATGGATTATATGATACAAACAGGCCCGGAATAATAACAGGTGTATAAACAGGTGGGCCTACAGATTTTACTAGACAACAATTATATTACATGAATACGGAATATTGTTCAATTACATAAAACATATGAGAAATATCAGCAGGTACTTAGTACTTAGTTTGCATACAAATCAATCCAAGTATTCCGTGAAGAGATTGAATTAAACAAAGTAGGAAAATAAAACAAATGTATATATATAACTAACTAGATGTCCTTGTTATCCTTCAATACAGCTTAAACTGGTGGGGTGGAATGAAATCACATTTCTATAACACATGCTGATGACTGAACTGGAAGCGATGAATGCCACTTCCTCATCGTGGGTATTTTTACCAATTCCGATTTGCCTCTGGTGATGGACTAAGATGCAATCACAGACTGTGATTTGAAAGCGGATTCCATACGTATGTTGTCCTTGTTGGAAGTTGGCAGGGCAGGTTCTGCAGGTAACACTGGCGGAATACTGATAGCAGGTGGGACAGGCATTAATGAAGGTGATGATTGTCTTGGCATGGTCATTTCAGTAACCATGGTGGTTGGATCAGGCATACTGCCAAGTGGCATCATAGGTGAGGGAGTGGGTCCCCTAGTTGGTGTTCCCACTGCTTGAGGTGAAATTGGCAATACCCAAAGGGAAGTGGTTGAGGTAGTTTCCTGTACAACAGGACTCGGAGGGCACGAAGTGGATGATAACTTGGTTGAACCATTCACTTGCTTAGCATCGTTGACCTGTGCATCCTCACTGCTTGCCTTGTCCTGGTCAGCTAGGTCTTTCTCACCACTTTCCTCCAGCTGGTCTGTCATACCTTCTTCACAGCTGGTCTGATCCTTTCCTTCTGCAGTTTCCAGACCCCTACCACCCACTTCTTTATCTCCCCTGCCACTCATCCTTTTCCTCATCTCTTCCATCACTTGCCCCATCGCCTCATACCCATCCCAAAGACTTTGTACCTGTTCTTCAAGTTGTGTTCACTCACTTACGAGTCTCAGCATGTCTTCTTGAATCCATTTGTTTGCAATTGCCCAGTTCATCACCACTTGAAGTGTGTCATCGTGCTCCTTTGTCACCTCCTTCAACTGCTGCTTTACCTTCTCAAATTCTGCTCGCAGTGCGTCGAATTCTGCACGTGTCACCATTGGCGCACCTTCAAGAGAGTAGACTGGGCCATGAGTGAGCCCTGCCAGATTTGATACTGCAGCATTGATGTGGGTAGAGGGGCTGGCTTGGGTTTGCACTGTCACTGACGGAACCAACCTTAAGCGAGGTGGATGGGACTGGCTAGCAGTCGATGTTGATGTGTTCCCTCTTCTTTGAGTGGGCGGCTGGACTTGGGTGGAATTGGGAGTGGGAGAGAGCATTTCAGCATTATCGTCCTGTACTTCACCCTTGATGTTGACCGACTTTTTCTTCATCTTTGCTACAAAGATGAAATGAGCAAAACATAGATACCATTGTGAATCATGTTATGAATATCTCCTGCAGTCGACACCACATGTGCCATCTTGTTCCTTTTTTCCTTTTGGGACTTGCTTGATGCATGGATATCTGGAGTTTCACCCGATCTTGCCTTTGGGGCTGGTGTGCAAGAGGAGTGAGGGGAAGAAGCCTTTGATGTGGTGCTCACTTTTGAGCTTGGCGCTGCATCTGCTGAGGTCAATGTGAGAGACCTGCTGATTGTCCTTGATGCCACACGTCCCCTCCAATTTCTGGCCAATGAGCACTTGCGCTTGCTCTGCTTGCAATAATAGCAAGCATATGATGCTGATGGATGGCAGGTGAGGCAGTGTGCAACGCACTGCTCGCATTTGTTTTCGGCATCATCTGCCGAAGATGAGGGGGTGGGAGATGGGGGTGGACTGCCTTCTCTTAGTGTGGATTTTGGCATGGATTCACTAAGTGAGCTGGAGGGGGTTGGAGGTACCTTCGACTGGCCACACTCATTGTCCTTGGTTACTTGTTGCCTTTGCTTTGGCCTTCCAAAGTCTGCTTTAGTGTGCTTGTCCACGGAATCCTCAACAGCCTTCTTCTTCCCTGCCACTTTCTCCTGTCTCCATCTCTCCTCATCTTCCTTCCCATCCTCGTCTTTCTCCTTCTCTCCTTCCCTCAATTCCACTTTCCTCTTCCCTAAGACGGACATTGATGACTCACCCACATCTACCTTATCCTCACTTTGTTCGACATGTCCCCACCACTCATGTGATTGCAGCTTTGTTGCATCATGCAAACAAATGGCATTCCAGTCAGGCCAGTCCCCGTTATTGGTCACATAGGTTTCACTACGATGAGCAGCGACAGGATTCGTGTTGCCTGTGATACGACCAATTCCACTTTTTCCTACCCAAATGGCAGTAAGTAATACAGAAGGGTGTGAAGAACAAGATTACTCACCATCTCAGCCAAGATTGTCTCCATCGCCTTCTCCCAGTGGTCTTGGCCCTTCACGATTTCATAATGGAGCAGTGCATTGATGGTTTTTTCCAAGGCCTTGAGAACAGCATTCGTGTAGTTCGAGGAGATCATTGTGTTGTCGACAAGGTAGTAATGATGAATAGATGGGAATTTCAGAAGTATAACGGTATTAACAGAACAAAAAAGACTTGAACAAACTCCGACAATGTGTTGTCCATCAGCCACGTGACCGTGTTTTCTGATCAAACCATTGTTTCACTATACCTGTCATATACACTGTTATCACTCAGTCTCTCATCGAAGTTAACACTCCAAGATGAATCCAAATGCGCACAAAGTCCACTTCACATTAAAATGTAAGTTCAACAATATTAGTACAAGTTTTATTTTTAATTTTGAATAGTGGAAATTTATCTTATATCGAGTTCTAAATCTGTCTCCACAAGGTCCTCTACAGGTCCCAATATTCCACTCTCCAAGCTCATAATACCCCCTCCACCATCCAATGAATCCTCTCCCGGAACCTCCATTAACATGGAGGTACCACTCTCTGAACTCATCTTTCCAAAGGCCACAAGGAAGTGGAAGCTCGCAGACACGTCTGCGAGCGAAAATGCAATCTCATGGAAGAAGACAGCAATTCCAATGATGGAGGCGAACAACACACAGGCAGAATGCCCACTCTCACAATTGAAGATACCCCCTGCGACTTCGAGGAGATTCAAAGGAAAAGAAAGATCGGAACCAACAGGTAAGTCTAATGAAATGTATTCATTCACTTGACTTATATCATCCCCAGAAATTCCGCTTAGTGAACTGGTAATACCGGCTCCAAAATCAAAGCAGAACACTGCCATTCCAAATCTGCCAGAACCGACAGGTAAGTCCAAAAAGACATATTCATTCATTCTACCCGACTTATATGATCTACAGAAATTCCGCTAAGTGAACTAGTAATACCGGCTCCAAAATCAAAGCGGAATGCTGCCATTCCAAATCTGCCAGAACTGACAGGTAAGTCCAAGAAGACGTATTTGTTCATTCTACTCGACTTATATGATCTACAGAAATTCTGCTAAGTGAGCTTGTAATACTGGCTCCGAAATCAAAGCGGAACATTGCCATTTCAAATCTGCTAGAACTGACAGGTACATTTAACCGAACCAATCCATCCATCACACTTGATTTATATTATCCACAGAAATTCCGTTAAATAAGCTCATAATACTGGCTCCAAAATCAAAGTGGAACGTTGCCATTCCAAATCCACCTAAACCAACAGGTAAGTTTAACTGATCATATTCATTCATTCCACTCAACTTAATATGATCTACAGAAATTCTGTTGAGCAAGCTTGTTATTCCTGCGCTGAAATCAAAGCAGGTGGTAAAGACAAAAGCAACAGGATCTTTTGCTGCTCAAAAGCCAGAGAAGAAAGTGGGCCGAAACTGCCCAGGAATCCAGTTTGAATTCAATCAAGTGGAGCAAGTTGTGGAATCATTGAACTGTAGTACATGTGATTGTTTCAACCCCCTCTTCACTGCTCATTCTTTTCATAGCAAGTGATTTTAAACACTTTCCAATTCTGCCCTGAATACATGAAGAGGTACAAAAATGGCATGATCCAGGTACACATGTGGCACAGCTCGCAGAATTAAACCTTATTGAGCAAATTGGTAAGCAGCTCTTTTTCATCAATTGGGGAATTTAGTAATAATGTAAATCTTAAAAGACAATAATCAAATACAACAAGAAATAGAGTGCCAAACAGCGGAAGGATTTGGGATAATGAAGGAAACAATTCCTTGTAAGTGCCATACAAAATTTCAAAGACAACAACTAACTTTTGCAGACATACTATTACTCCAACAATTGAGCAAAGAATTTGCCGTACCTACCAAGGTCGACAATGATTATGACAATCCACTCCGAGATGCTATGGAAGCGTACTGGAATAGGTTCAAGTGGTGTGCACAGCAACATGATGTAATATGACATCAAATTCCAAAAGTCATTGAAACTTTGGAATGGATTCAGGCGCAGAGGAGAAAATACGAGGAGTATTAGTAATTATAATACATTATTGATTGTAGGACAATATACTCTGTCTTAGCCACCACATATCTGAACCAGCTCTTAATCCAGCAGCAAAGCAGATTTGTATATTTAGAACCTAGACCCATATTTGTTAGTAAGTTGTGGTTTCGTATTCAGTAAATAAATCCTACATACCGGTATTGAATTATCATAACAGCGGAATTTGTAATTCACCGAAGTGAAGTAGGGTAGTCCGCTATTCCGTGAGATTATGCACTACTTTTACAGAAACTGTACATTCAGTTAACATTAAGTTACATATATCCAATACTGGTAGTAGCCCTTCAACTATGTCTCATATTCCATGGTTTGATATTACACCACGGAATTATTAATCCAATAATCCATAATTGGGTGTTTCCATAAAATTTTCACAATCTACATATATATAACACGGAATTTGGTAATGGACAACAAAAACAAGGGTTATGAATCCGCACACTATACACACCTCTTAGATGTTGATTTGGATGATTTTGGTTTGTTCCAGATCATCTTTTCAGGTGTAGGAACATTTGCATCAGGTGGAGGAGGTGCACAGTGTGTACGATTAGATCGCCTTTCCAGCTCTGTTATGGAAGATGATGACATGTCAAAAATATATTTCCAAATATAACAAACCTTCTGATTCTCAAGATTTATCTCGAGTTCTTTTATTAGTCAAGTTTTTCTTCGGATGAGGTGTATGTGCCTGCTTTTGCTGAGGATTGGTGGATTTACTCCAGGACCTCCCTGTGAATGCCTGGATTAACAAAGCAAAGTTAAGAACAATGGACTAATACCATTCCGCGAGGCATCATCTTTGCTCCTTTCCTATGCTACACTTTCTTTCCCTGAGTCGACATTGGGTCCCATATTAATGGACACTATTGAGGGCTCATGTGGTAGTGGGGAGGACAAGCCATTCAATGTTGATGTAGGTTGTTGTGTACTCTGTTCAACATTGGCTGCAACTGGAGATACTTCACGAGACTGGCTCTGCAAATTAGTATGATCAGATTTCCCTGGCTTTTGTTTCAGCTTTTTTTTCTTGTCAATGGGTTCAGTGTCCTCAAAGAGGATGCCTACTGACTCATGTTTGGACTGTGCAATTGATATCGCCCTTCTTTTCCCTTTGAATTTGCGACTATGTGCACCCACCACATTATCCTCAGAGTGGACTCTTGACATTTCCTGTCCATTTCCTTTCTGGTCACAATGTTTCTGCTCCCTCCTCCACCTTGTGACCCTGGGTTCCTCCTCAGTGTCTTCTTCATCCACAACAGGCACTTCCAGATTCCCTTCATCGTTAATCCAATGGTGGAATATGAATATGTCATCCGGGAATAGGTCCTGGCGTGATTTCACAAATTCCAAGAAGGATTTTGCGTTGGCCTTTTGCATGTGACTTGGGTCATCAGGAAATTGGAAGTCTGAGGGGAGATATTTGGAAGTGATTATTATTCACCCTTGAAGAGGAAGTTTTTTAAATGGGACAGCCGCCTTTTGTTACGATCGTCCTATTTTACCCCTATTTTTCACTAATTTTCCTGGCCTTTAACACACCATATTGCATTAACTATGCAATATCTACACTTATCCTGATACCTAAACCTCAATCC
>JBBPTZ010000287.1:0-27576 GCA_038094315.1 Phylloporus cf. tubipes | reverse complement strand
GAGTCATGCAACTCGAACGCGTCCACCCAACCTCGGATTTCTTGCTCTATCTCTTTCTCGAGTTGCACGCTTTCTTCCTCTAACTCCTTTTCCCGAGCGATGCGATCTGCTTCCAGCTCGCGCTCGCGCTCACGTAGTATCTGTTGCCGGATGTCTTCCTCGGAGACGATGGGCTGTTCGGGCTCAATGGCCGTGGTCTGAACTTCTTTATTGTATATCACGCGTTCCTACACTCTCAGACGTTAGACCGCCGACGCACGACAGATGCGAAATACGTACGCGCTGTGGAAGCTCGAAAAGCTCTTGCTCCACATCAATGAGATCCACGGACCTCGGAGTCAAAATCCTAAAACGCCATTACTGCCTGCTGATGAAAGTGACTTCCGACATACCTCTCCACGACGTGGTCCGTCCCCGAACTTACGAATGTAGCCATGGTCGCCCCCATACTGAGCCTGTCTGAACCCACATCGCTTTGTCGACTGACACGGCCAGACGGCGACAGGGCCGAGCCTGAATGGAGCAGCGCGGATTGACGGGGTGGCGTGCCAGGCAACGAGGACGAAGGCGTGACGTCCCCGGCACTGTCAAAGCCTCCTCTGCTCGTCCCGACGAGTGCGTTGACGAGGTCGTCGACATCGCGACGCGCTGCAACAGATGGGCCGGCTGACTAGGATGGGGATGGTCGGATGCGTACAAGGCAGAATGGAGACGATGAGTACCTCGGACTGGCGTCTCTCCGTTTCCGCGCGTTGTCTGTCTGCTCTGGCCTTTCTCAGCTCTGCGAGTTTGGCCCGCTTCGCCTCGATCTCTGCCCTCCGCTTGTCGGACATGCAGTGGTCAGGTACTAATACACCGTGGAAAACTTAATATGGTGCCCATCACGACAATACCACGAAGTACCCTCGCAAACGCTAATCACAAAGAAATCGACGTTATTCTGAAGGACCTCAGATTCTGTTCGCGTCGTCTCAGATCAGCGCAGGATGGTCTCAGCGACGAGTTGCGCATACTCGAGAGACTATACTACAAATGCAAGAATCAACATCGCACGGCCCTCTTCTTCAAGCGCGTAGCCGAAATGCGGCGTTATGGCCGACGACTATATGAGCTGGATATTTCGGAACGTGTAGATCTTCTCCGTGCGTCGTTTGTCGGTCTGACGCACACGAGGGAGTGGGTGAACATCATTTGTCGTGGTAGAGTGGGGGCTGAACACTTCCGCTCAGTCACAAGGCATTGAGGAGCACCTGGAGCCATGTACCCGAGAAGCCACATATTTGCCTTTTGATAGAGATACTGACGGCCGGCTCCGCGCTGGTTCATAAGGTGAGATTTAGAGAAGTGTTGTTTCCTTCTGGCTCACATATCGCAGATGCAGGAGCGCATTGAAAATGCATACCAGTGAGTCCGACCAAATTCCTACCGTGTTTGGACCGAGGATATACCTTTCAGTCACTTTACACTAGCCATGCAAACCGGTGCTTTTATACAAACTGTCATCTTGTTCGCCGCTCTATCTTCTAGAATGTCTGCGTTGTCGTCACAGCTAGAGGAGGCCCTTCAGTTGAGCATATCAACTTGCAATCGCCTTTCGACTATAAATTTTGTGCGCATGTCTTCACCACATAGGTGAACATGTTTTAACAAACCCACAGACAGTAGGTACAGATGCAACCATTTCCAAGCAACTTCCCTCGGAACCGGAAACGCATTCCTCGTATACCATTCCACTGGAAGACGCGGAACAACCTGTCACCCCTTGTGAGCCGATCGCGTTTGTCGAAGACCAAAGCTCGAAGATGGTCGCTACGTCGGAGGTGCACGTTGCACCTACACTAAGTCATTCTACAAACAGTGCAGTTAGCGACCGTACCATGGCCACCGCAAGGGTAGTTCAGAAGTCTCGGCTCAAGAAGGCAAAGAAGAAGTTGGACGAGATTGATGAAATCTTTGGTTTCTAACGATCACAGTGTGAGTGTAATCTAATGTACTGTGCTTCTCTTCCCACCGGTCTGCTGTGACCTCGCGCTACCCCGGCAGTCGCTCTTCCTTGGTGCCTTCTTTTATCGCCGTGCCCGCTCGGAATGGTTTGATGAGAATCTTCGTCCTCTTACAGCTCAGAGAATCATCCATTTACTGCGTTGCATCACACACCCGTTAGCGTATCAGACGACGACTTCGGATGACAATGATCGTATCAGTCATATTACAGTAATAACCACAGGGGCTGTGTGTACTACACCGTTGATTTTCCACCATGTCGGACTCTCGCGTTTGGCTCAGTGAGTTTGGACTTTGAGCTCAATGTTCTTACATTGTCTGATCTATCCGCGTCCGATGGTCAGTCACTGGTACTTCCGCCGGTATCGGCCAAGCCTTGGTCGAGGAAGTAATTGCAGCTGGGGAACGTGTGGCCGCGATCACTCGCAAAGCTTCTAGTGTCTCCGAGCTTTCTGCAGCCTACCCCGCTGACAAACTCCTCGTCATCGAATATGATGTTGGAAACCCTGCCCACAGCGCTAAGGCGCTCTTTGAAACGGTCCACAAACATTTTGGCCGCATTGACGTTGTCGTCAATAATGCGGGGTACGGATTGAGCAGTGTCGTCGAGGACACCAGTGACGAAGATGCGCGCTACCAGTTTGAAGTCAACTTTTGGGGCGCTGTTCGCATCGGTAGCGAGGTGCCGTCTCTAGTATCCAGACCATCGAAGTTTGCTGATCGCGCTTTCAGGCCGTCAAGTATTTCCGCGAGAACAAAATCCCCGCCGGTCGTATCCTCAATATCTCCTCTGTTGGTGGCTTCAGTGCAAATCCCACCCTCGCGTTCTATTCCGCAAGTAAATTCGGTACGTCTTCATGGTCTTATGACGAGAGGAGAAAATTTTCGCTGATCACGGCTTATAGCGCTCGAAGGGTTCAGCGAGGGGTTACACAAAGAACTGCTCCCCGAATGGAATATCAAGGTGATAACGATCCAGCCTGGTGGCGTAAGGACGGAGTGGGCCAAAGGGAACATGGTCGATCGCCCTTTGCACCCTGCATACGATTCTCCCAACAGTCCAGCAAACAAAATGCGCAACCTTTATAAGTCTTCCCAGGCCATGGGAGATGCGACCAAGCGTACGTCTACACTTCGAATCCCTACATCTTGGACGCGATAGTTACATAACGTTTCAACAGTCAGCCGCGCGCTGATTTCGATCTCCCGGGAAGCCGACCCTCCTCTTAAATTGCCCTTAGGCGCCGACTCGCAGTATCTCATTCTGAATAAGATCAATGATATCAAGACGGAGGTAGAAAAGTGGGATAAGCTGACGCACTCTTCGGTTGCGGACGATGTTGATCCTCTATTCTTCAAGAGGCCTTCCTCGACGATTGAAAAGTCTTGAAATTGTATTTACTCTTGTCTGTAGCGTAGTGTGACCATGTTGAATTTTCGGTACTGACTCGAATGAACACGTTGGACCATGTCGCTCATTCAACCATCCGGCCGATCCAAATCGTCCCATAAATCGACCGCACGGCGAACCGAAAACAGCCGCGTCTACGCTCACCCGCTTCCCATCATCCTATGCGAACCATGCGAACCCTCATTCCTCCGCAAAACGCTCCATTTTCTCGGCATTTCCGTGTCTGATGTCGTTAACCCGCACTGCCAAGGTGTCTTGGACCTCGCTACACGTTCAGTATGGGTGCTCGATACCAAAGACGCCACGGTACTCTGGGAGCGAGGCTTCTTTGGCAAGGGCGATCTGTCGAGGAGCGAGCCAAGTTGGTTAGCCAGACAAATCAACGCGAGGAAACTGGCAAAAAAAGGTGCGACCGCGTGTATATTTCTCTTGTTCACCAAGAACAAGAATAAGAACGTTTTGGCTGAGCAGCACGGGTGTTGGTTTTAGGTATGATGACGTCCGAGGAGGTCACCGCGAAACGCAGAGCGGAACGAAAACAGTTCAAGCTCGACCGTGCAAAGGCTATGGCTGCTGCTGCCGCCGAAGCAGAGGCGGCGTTTCAGCAAGGACGTATCGTGTCTACAATTTACGCTGCTGATGGAACGCGTATGATCCCGTCTGCTGCGACTTGGAAGCCCCAGGATGACACACAACCGGACGAAGACCTCTCGCGAGTGGAAGAAGGCGACGGCGAGGACGACGAAGAGCCGATAGAGAACGTGGAGCACCTCCAGCTCACCCTTCAAGAAGCGTTCTTTCTCCTATGGAATCTCGATTGTCTTTCGATCTCGAACCCAGATGATGTGAGCCATCGCGTTTACCCCATGTGTCGCCTTCTCACATTATCGCTAATCTATCAGGGTGGCACTCTGACCCTCTCACAAATATGGAACGCGTTCCAGAACGTGTACATGCCTCCCCCTGTCCTCGCACCATCCCTCGGCCCACCTCAACACCGCCGATTCGACAACCCATTCTTGGTGAACTACGTCGTCTACCACCATTACAGATCCTTGGGTTGGGTCGTCAAAAGCGGTATCAAATTTTGTGTCGACTACCTACTCTACAAGCGCGGCCCCATCTTTTCGCACGCAGAGTGAGTTCTATTGCACGTGAGAAGAACGACATACCGACGAAGCGGTCTAGGTTTGCCCTCGTGGTATGTCCGGTGTATGAAGACCCTACCGACCAAGGCGGGTCTCCGTTCAACTTGAACAACACCTCCCCTTTCTCGTGGTCGTGGCTCAGCACGATCAACAGGGTAAATTCACAAGTTCAAAAGGTTTGGCTGTCTTGCTTTCCTCGATCGAAAGCCATCTCATAGTTGCTTCGCCTGGGTAGACCCTTGTACTGACATACGTGACCATTCCTGCGCGATCCAGGGTGCCGGAAGACGTCTTGTCCTCCCCAGCTTGTTTTACACATTACAGTGTGCGCGAAGTGGTACTGCGGCGATTCGTACCGGCACGGATGCGAGATTAGCCTATCACCCATGTCGCGGACAAGCCATCAGTCTTTTCACAATTGCCGCGACCTGGTCGTACGGAACGCGGGCTCGGTGCAAGACAATGTCATTTTTATAGCATTTATTACATCCATTACAGAGTCCTTCCCCGTCTCCTATGACCGGCGTATCCATCTGCACTTGACCTACACACACCCGAGTCGAAGCGGGATGTTTAGCATGATTAGATCACCACCTATCCCAAGACCTTCGAAGCGGTGCCTGGACGTTTGGAATCAAAAGACAAGGAGAATATACACGCCAAAGCGGGCAAGTCAGCTTGCCTCGCTGGGTGCATAGAAGTATCCCTGTGGGAGGAGTGGGATCCAGACGCGAACGAATGGTGTATGTATGAATGTCACAATAGATGATACAATGATTACCAAGGGTTGAGTGTGGCCAAGCCTTGAGCAGAGATACAGGTGAAGAGCCGGTGGAATTAGATATAGGGTAAAGAGAAGCAGAACGGCAGAGCGAGGGCAGAGGGGGATCAAGGTGAGAGACAGGACGGACAAAAGGGAGAGACCAGGGCACGCGGACATGATGAGGAAAATGCATACAGTCTGTGTCTTCATTCCGTGGAGTTGTAGGGCCGACCATGCGACCATTGCTGATATCCAGGCTGTTCAAACTAGTCGATTTCATACGGCGCCCTTGATCGCGACTTTCCGGTATTTTTCCTCGTAAGACTGTGTGATTAATGGCGAGGCAGCTTTGCAATCTAGAACCTTCTCGATATCGGGGCTATTGGGGTTCGTGAACGCCGCAGCTCGATGGATATGCAGGTATGTTTGTGTCTCCGTCAACGTATTAAATCCAAGCTCGTTTTGAATGAAAGCCAACGTCAGAGTTCGGTATCTACCGGCGAAGATCAAAGATGAGGTGAAGAAAGCGACAAAAAGAGAAACCAAGAGCTAAAGAACTTACGCTTTGGTCATGATCATTAATGCTTTTGCCCTCTCCCTGTCTATGAAATGATCCATAATGTATGCACCCATGTTGGGAGCATCTATGTACATCTCGAATAGTGCATGATAGTTGCCCATCGACAACGCTCGCTGTACACGCAAAGCGTGTTGGACGGCCGAGTGCGTTTTCTGTCTAGGTGTTAGTTGACCTACGTATAAGTTTAGTTCTAAACAGAGATGAACGAGTAAGCACTACGAGAACGACAAGGGAACGCAGTGACCCACCGCTCTTGTTTCTGCCGTGTAGAAGCATGAGAATACGGTATGCTGTGAATTCCTCGACCTTTCCAGGTATGCCGAGCTCGTAAAGTGTCTTTAGTGTTGCCTGACATTGATTGTACTCCACCATATCAGCCTGTCAACCAGTAAAGCGATTTCATCAAGTATCAAGTATCAGACGTGAAATCACATACACTCTCAAGCGCTATGCGTGCATGGATCTCATATACCTCGACGGTAAAGTCATTTTTTATTCGTTGTACCTGACAGGAAGAGGTTCAGACAGGACTGGGCATCAACAGGACAGCATACCGTGAGATCCTGGCGCAGGCTCTTGAATTGGTTACATATCCAGTCGTATGAAAGTCCGTATGAAGCCCTTTCCCGCCAGCGTTTTTTCAGCTCGATAAGTGTCTGTTGTAGCACTGAATAAGGGCGGATCATTTCCGGTCTGGGTTCCTAAGACAGCGTCATGAGATGTAGAAGACAGCAAAGCGTGAACCTTACCGATGTGAGTCGGAGGTAATCTTTGAATAGCTCTGGGTTTGTTCCGACAATGGTATGGCGATCCCAATTGGGCACGTTCTATGAGGAAAAGTTGGTCGGAGAGAGGACACGAATGAAACTACCGACCGGGTCCGCTTCGGGGTCGTCGGGATTAGGTCCAAACGCAGACGGGGAATCAGCTCTCCATATTCGATCAAGAAGATGTGCACCCTGAGAACTGGCTCCGAGAGTACTTTGACTGCCATTAATGTGAAGACTCTTTTGTCGCTCTATTTCATGTTCTCGCTGGAAGCGTTCAGCACGTCGACTGAGGGCGGCTTGGTCGCCTAGATCGAGGGTGGTGGCTACGCTCTTTTGCAAGGCTTTCTTTGCCTTCTTGCTGGTTGTCTGTGGTTCATTCCTGTCCAAATACTGTCAGATGCAGACTCGCGTGATAGTCAACGGCATCGACCCACGATTTACGCTTGAGCGTGGGTACCGGCCTTGGTAGCAGACTGTATGCGGGAATAAAATGGCAGTCACTGGGGGAAGTACGAGGATAAGGCGAGGGAGAAACGACACCTCTGTAACTGCACACCAACCCAGTCTGTGGTCCAGAGCGTCTTGGCGGTGAAAGCGTCAGCAATTACCTGTCTCAGCTCTGCCTGAGCTTCAGCCCTGTTGGAATCGTTCATTTGACCGAGACATTTTGCGACCCATTCTCTACGGGAGACAGATGGCAAAATGGGTCGAACATGGATCAAGGAAGCTCACTTTAGCTGGGGGGGCCACGAATCGGAGGACATGGCAATGGATAATCAGACGGACGGGTGGTAAAATGGCAAAGAACGCGGGAGATGCATGCAAATGCACGAGTTGCGTATGAAAATTCCCACGGTATCACGCAGGTCAATCTCATTAGCAGATGCGGACACGATGCATCCTAAAAATCTACTCATTACTCTAATGCGTCTTGTCTACGGGTGGATTGTACACTGAGGGTCCGTCCGCGTCAGCGCTGGTATGTCACACAAATGAGTACTTACAGATCTTGCGGTTTTTGATGACTGTCCATTTGAAGCGCTTGACGTAGATGCTGATGGCAAACAAGGACGAGAACAAGATGACAGCTTTCAGACCGAGTCGCTTGCGTTCGTCGTGCTCGGGCTCGGCAGCCCAGTTCAGGAACGTAACGACGTCTTTGGCCATCTGCGACGTCGTGGCAGGTGTGCCTGTGTAACGCGGGGATCAGCCTGGTCCACATCGTCGGTTTTACTTGTATGCTTACCATCGTCGTATTCGACAAGACCGTCAAACAACACTCGAGCCATGGAGATGGCACCGCCTGGGAAGTATGGGTTGTAATTCATGCCCTCACGAATTTCGACACCAGCAGGAGGGTCCATGTAGCCGGTCAAGAGAGAAAAGACGTAGTCCTGGACAAGGAATCAAGTACGCGCGACGGACGCAAGCAAACGACGTACCGCGCCACCATGCCGGGCCTTGATGATCAAGCTGAGGTCTGGAGGAAGGGCGCCACCGTTACCGGCACGAGCAGCCTCCTCGTTTGGATATGGTGCAGGCAAGTAATCGGACAGTTTACCGGGTCGTTGGAACATTTCACCATTATCGTCGGGACCGTCGGTGTATTCGGCTTCCTCTGCCAGAGCTCTTGTCTCTTCGACGGTATGGGACACGCCGACCAGGTTGCGCCAGGCAATACGGTCGAGGGAATGGCAAGCAGCACAGACCTCGCGGTAGACCTGGAAGCCACGACGGATGCTAAGATGGGCGTGTCAAAAGGAGCGGTGTCGAAGACGATAGGACATGCCTGGCATGGTCAAAGGTGTCGAACCACCCCTTGTGCGGCCAGGGATACGCGGCGGGGTGGAGGCCTTCGTCGGCGAGCGAGTTTGCGTGTACCTCGCCGATGAAGGGGAGGGTGCCATACAGATGGGTATACCATGCTATCGAACCGGCGGAAAAGAGGGAGAGGGAGACGAGGGAAGCGCGCGAGGTGAGTAGAGACTAGACGAAAATGAGCGCAATGACGGGCGATGACGAACGGACTGACCTGGGAAGAGGACGCGCTGGATGCAAAGCGGACGCGCTGGAGACGGGTGAGCAGGCTGTCGAGGAGGGGGCCAAAGGAGACGCACCGATGCGACACGGGATGCGCGGAGGGCCCTCGACAACATATTTTTGAGGAACAGAGAGAGTGACAACGTGACGACGGGTCTTTGCAGGAACGGAGCGAACCGGAGACCAAAACGCAAACGATCCGATTCGCTAGATAATTTACATGTCGTCCATTGCGAACATCAACCGTCTCGATACATTAGAATCGCGGATTCCGTCTCGTGGTATGCTACGACATAAACATCATCAACACTACTAGAATAGACAGTCACAGAGCGCCTCTGTCAAACTCGGTCAGCCACCGCCGCAAAGCCAAAGCAGAGCACAAACCTTCCATGCAGCAGCACAAACATGCTCCGGCCAAACATGCCAGGCAGCCGTCGGGTCCGCCCCCACGTCTCTGTCCGGGTTGTTGTCTTCGGAAAAAAAAATTAGTGGACGAAGCTTTCCATGCGACGTGCACGTACACATAGACGGTCTGCGGGGGAGGCTGTGGCTGATAGCCCGGTCCTCCGTACTGGGGCTGACCTTGGCCTGGATAAGACTGTGGTGGCTGCTGAGGGTAGTAACCCCCCTGGGGAGGTGGTGCTCCTTGAGCAGCTTGGTCAGCGACGAGGAAAGACTTGGGGGCAGTGTACACGCACCAGGGGGTGGGTAGTATTGCGGTTGTCCGCTGTAATAGTCCTTGTTGGCCATGGTGTGGTGATGGTGATGAAGAGAGAAACGAGGTCAGCTGCGACGTGCTCGTCGTCGCGCTGCAAGTCGGGCCCTAAAATGTCACCCAAGAACCGCCATTCCCACGATCGAACGTGATGTCCGCAGCGCTGCTATGCTGCTGCGAACCCACTGCTGCAAGGCACCGCCTCAAGGCAGCTGCGTGCTGCTTCTGGCGGTCGCTTCGTCCACCTGATCGTGCTGCTGCGTTATGTACGCTGGACTCACAAGGCTATCCTCCCTCGTGCCTGTCTGCACTCCCCCAATTTCCCACGCGTGTCACGTCTCTTGTCTCACTCGCCTCGCAACCAGCCCCGCGCGTGTGATTATCAAGTGCATTTTGCTCGACAGTAAATAGTTAGCCTAGAGATCGAAAGCCGTGTGTTCGAAAGAAGAAAGAAAAAAAAAAGGTTTTGGGTATCGTAAAACCTAGGCTGTCCGCTCAACGTTCCCTCTACCATCTATGGACTGTTGGGCGTAAAGGCATAAATCCGAGCTCCTTGTCGCAAGAAACTTTGCGTCAACCGTGTCGTAGCTGCCGGCAGTCCGCCGCAATCAGTAACAGCGACCTAGTCTCAAATCAGCTTCATGACGCTTACCCGGGGCAACGTAATTCTCATGGGTAAGAACATCAAATGGTCGTGTCCGGGCCTGCGCGAGTACCGTTCCTTGCGATGCGATACTCATGACACCGGATGCGTCCGTCCTGAAACCGGTAACCAGCGTTCAGCTCGCGACAACCCCCGACGTTCCCGCGCGTACTTACTGTGATATTCGCAACAGCGATATCCCCAGCTGAAAGCGACCCCGCCAGCGAATACTGACATCGGAAAACAAAAAATACAGGCCGAGCCGTCCTTGCAGGTCCCTTAGCTTCTGCGGTGAAGACACCAGGTTCCCGTAAAGTAGCCGCCGTGGGGGTGCCTCTCCGTTCGGCGCCGCCCCCATATCCAACGGTCGCGTTCCATCGTCCGAAAACAGCGACAGGTGCGCAACCAGAAAAGGAAGCTCCATCTCGCTGCCGGAAGAAAAAAAAAGGACATATATCTCCAGGATCTCTGCTACCCTGGAGGGTGACCAACACTTACGGGATAATAACATTCCCAAAGCGATCTCGTACGATAAGTTGCACGACGATTGGAGGTGCCAATGGCAGTCGGGATAAGCTGGCAGATCCAAACTCGGCCGTTCTTTGAGGGTGTTGCACGACATCAAGATGGTAGGATCTTGTTTTCAATATTCGTGAGTCATCGGTGCCTTCCGTCACAGCGGTGGAGATACCTGGTTTGACTGTCGTGCAGAAACGAAGAGTAGCCGACGCGCGGTTGGCCTAATTGAAATTGATTTTGGAGCGGGCTGGATCGATCGGTGGCCGACGCTTGAGTCCACGCGCCGTTCTGACCATGAGTTGACGACTCGGATTGCGACGGTAAACTCCATGCAGAGGGCGGTGATTGTGTTCGAGAGTGATCGCTGCTCGCGACCGACTGGGGTGAGGCACAGGAACTCTCACATGACGAATCGTGAAAACGCCTTTTGTAGCTTCTGGATGTCACGTACGATCGTTTCAGTCAGACTTGACCCCAAAAAATAGTATTCTTACGGTGGTATATACTCGATGGGCGTGATGGGCGTGATCGGACGTGTGTGTCGTGTGTGCTAGGGTACCGTTCTGCGATGTCAGCGGCGCTTCAATGGCAAGCACGGTGGTGCTTACCGAATTCTCTCCCTCACTGATATGGGACGAGGATTCGTAGTGCCGGTGATGGCCATGAGTAGAAAACATCGCGCAGTCATGAGAAGATACTAAACCATTCTGAGTGAACGCCTTGTCCCATGTGGAATCCCTTGACCGAGTGGCACAGTCCGGGGGAAGAGCTGGCATAGGCGACGAGAAAAGAGCGGCCTGCAAGAGAGGCAAGGAAATGGCGTTATGTGCTGCCTGGAGGAGGAGGTTATAATGGCATTGGGTAAGAACTTGGCATTTATGCATTCGTGTGTACAGATCATGATCATATACCCACTCATTTCCAGGGCGCGGAGCTCGGGGTCAAAGGAAGACACACAAGGGGTGTCAGAACCTCTGTAAGCCAAACAGTTTGACAGATCTACCGATGACCGATATGGCCAGATCTATTCAGGCAATATACGCTTCTTTGAATATTGTCGTGTATCTGCAATGATGAATCGCGGTCTCGTTGGAACGCTTAGGCGACCTTTGTCTATGCAAGAATATTATAGTGGTATATCGTATTACAGAGAGTCAATCATACGCTCCTCTTCACGTAGCTCCAGATGCCTGCCGATCCCGATATCAACGTCGCAGCAACAAAGGCGGGTTTAACTCCAACTAATGGTTCGGATGGATGGCCATAAGTAAGACGTAAACTGGCAGCGTGATCCCGTACCAGTGGACTTGTACAGCGCACCGGTCAGCGCACCTGCTGCCATGCTGCCGGTCGTATCATGTTTTCCCCGAAACGAGTCAATCGACGAGTTGATCCCGTTGTAGACGAGCGCTGTGAATCGTATTTAGTCATGCACCGGCTGGCACACGTTGCCGACATGAAATGTCAACGCACCCAATACACCAGCCGAGTTACCTATGAACGTTCCCCTTCTTGTGACAGAGTTGAGGATGCTGTTGATCCGAAGGCGTGCATTCGACACGGCTAGTGGCCGTCGTGCGCCCTCATTCAATCCCCATATACCACCCACGGCCAGGCCTTGCGGAAACATGTATGAGCATGTGACAGGTGGAAGACAATAAGAATGGCCCAAGTTGGTGATGTGGCGACATTAAGATAAGGTGAGAAGGAGGAGCCGTGGAGAAAGCACACGATTTAAACGTACAAAACGCGTGTGCAAGACTCGTGTCCGTGAGCCGATAGAGAGGTTGACTTACCGCCGAGGTACATAGTGCCTGTTCCATAGCACAGGTCATCACTCCAACCCCGAGAGGGAATGGCGGTCCCAGAACCTGGCAAATCGCTAAGTTTATCATCGTCTAATACGAGGTAGTCTAATTGATCCCCGAGCTGGGCGAGCGGGTGTAGTCTCGTGGGGTCATAAGCACCCGAAAGGAGGTCACCGGCGGTGATTGGGATGTCGACCGAGGTTGCATTCTGGGTGGCGGCATGGTCTTGAAGTGCTACAGTCGAGTCTTGCGAGTCTTTGGAGGCCATGGAAGAAAGAACGGCGCTGTCTTGGTCGCGGGTGAGAGGAAGAGACTTGAAATTTTGGAAGAGCGCGAGAGTAGAAGGTGTGGGAAACAGTTTCCAAATTCATGCTTGTCAATGCCTGACTTGCCAAATTAGCCCAACTGAACAGAAACAATTAGCATGCTGCTACACTCTGCTGCATCGGCTGCCCGTGTGCTCCCAACGCCTTTAGCACCGCAGCTGCGGACGTTTGCACACAGGTCTCTGTTAGGAAGAGCAGTCTGTATATGTCCACCTGCCAGGTTCACTCGCCGTATCTCATCGCGTGGTGGTATCTCCGTTCCGTGTTGGCCGTATGACAACATCTCGAGACGTGAGTTTTGCATGTCATAGTCTACGCTAGTGTCGGACGCACAATCACCTCATTCAAGGCTTCGCTACTTCTACGACACCGCACTCCACGGCCTCCGACCCCGCGGAAGTCGAGGCAATGCAATGCCTGGAGGAGGGCACCCAAAAACTCGAAGAAGGGGATGTCCAATCCGCCAAGGAGTTCTACAAACGCAGCGTAGAGATAAAACGGTGCGCCAGCTCCCTCTTCAACCTTGGCGTTACGCACTATCACCTGAGTACGCCGTATTTCTGATTTTTCACGGTTCCAAAATAATCATGTCAGATGCCATGTCGTTCAGAGGAGTTTGACGAGGCCATTTCGGCCTGGAATGAATCAATTGCGCTGCAGCCCACGAGCGCGGACGCACACACTAGTACGTGTCTCTGCTCCGGCTGGTTCCGCTGACATGAGCATCCCGAAAGACCTCGCCAGCGCATACATAATATCACCTGTCTCACGACCCGACCTGGCGCTTCGTCATTTACAGCACGTAACCCTTCGCAACTGCCATATACGACCACTGACTATTGTTTTCCAGTATAGCGGCTTCACTCTCACCAGAAGACCCTGAGATTGCCTTCAACCTCGCCGCAGTTCTGGAAGCCAGTGCGTGATAAAAGCGATCTCTTATTGTTCTCAAAATTATCTTACCCAATGCGGGCAGCTGGCCAACTTGAGGAGGCACTGGAATATTACAAACGTGCCAAAGAAAATGGTGTCGACCGCGCTGCAATACATATCCGGAATGTCTGTGTTCCTTTTTTCTACCATCCTCTCTTTTCTCGGCGTTTTTCATCATGACCGCCGATTTTTTAGGTCGGCGCGAAGATTTTAGGAAAACAGATGAAAGCTGCTGAAGCAGGAGATACGTCTAAAAAATCCGATTCATGACACCACACGCCAGCTTTGGCACGTTGCGAACGTCTGCCGCGTTACTGTTGGGTTTGTCACATCGTTACTTGCGCACATGGGCGTGCAAAAAATAAATAGACCGGCGGACCTGGCTGGTGTATGACATGTGACTCTTCGCCTTTCCGTACCGCGATAATCTAAGAGTATCTGATCCCTTCAATCTCCTGGTCCCGTTTACCGAGGTGTTATTCTCTTACACTACTGGACAGACAATAAGCATATTTCGGCGGACAAGCGGTACGTGACGATACATCGCATCGGAGCAGTCCGATTTAGGTACTATTATCACGTTCCTCTGCCGAGCCTCTGCCCTTTGAGCCTTCCATTGGAGGTACATTTGCCGCTGATGCTGATCGGTGATGGTCTGATCTCTCCCGATTAATGGTTACACCATAGCTCGAATGTCTCCAGTTAGAACCACTGGAGCCTCCGATGCCGCTTGTGAACTGAGAACCATGCAGAGTTCCTCTCTGGGACGGTAAGGGACCCTGATATCCACCAGTACGGTAGCCACGTGCTCGATTGGTACGCGAGTAACTCCCGGCGCCGTGTCCAAAGTAGGACCCAATACGGCGCTGCGTGGCGGTTGTCGCGGCATCCCGAGAAGATGCCTTCAAACGTCTCAGGATCGATAAAATATCGTCCCGCGTGTATTCCGGACGCGGATGGTCTGCCGGTCGAAGATAAATGATATGGTCATAGCATTCCTCTGGTGATGGGATCTGAAAGTCCGAGGCGAATTTCCGCAGAACAGCCATGCCTTGTTGGGCATTCTTGATTGTGGGGTGCGAAGTTCCTGCGATAACCCCGTAGAAAAATGATGGTTAGCGATTCTAAGCGCGGAGGATTTTTAAAAAAAAGGGGAATTTAGGGACTTACGCCACTCAAGGCGAGAAGCACAGACCTGCAAAAATGGGAATGAGAGCCAAGTCAACAACCACTCGTGCGATTGCGGGGGTTCTATTCGTACATGATAGGGGGTGTCAAAGACGATAATGCTGACAGAAGTTCCTGGGAACGCGCGGGCTACCGCGGTCCAGTAGGACCGTTGTCTTTCCGAGAAGGTGTTAGGGGTAAGTATAGCTCTGTATGAAGACATGCGCGCATCTGATCAAAACGTACATGGCGTTAAAATTGGTCCGGTCAATACAAGGCGAGCGACCTTCGGAAAGGGTGTTGTAGGCGAGTTCCTCGACTCGCTGTCTGCTACCCAGGTCATCCTGGTTACAGCGCCGGAACCTTGGGAAATGGGCCTCAAGAGCCTCTGCAAAAGTGGACTGGTAGAATGGTAAAGTCGTGACCAACTTCCCGGATACGCGGAGACTTTGCTACTACCTTGCCCGATGCAATCAATCCCACCAATATAACCACCGTTTGCTCTTCTTGAAAAGGATCTGAAACAATTGAGAGAGGTGGGTCCCGGGCCGCTCCAACGTTCTCTGGCGCGGACATGGTGGTTTGATCGATGACGTTCACCGGACGAATTGGTGGTAGTGCGGGATTACTACTTCACCAGCAGACTCTGGACATGCAATTTCACTGAAATCACGTCACAGATCCCCCTGTATATTGCTATAACTACAACGATCATACAACTTCTTGGCCCACAATACTGGGCGGCCCGAATAAAAATCGCACGGTACCCTCATTCTTTCCCAGTAGAGCAACATCCTCCCCACTGTATAACGCACTGGGATCGGATCCCGCGAGTGGTTTATGTGGTCGAAGAGGTAACTCGTTCTGCCGCATCGCAATCTTCAAATGTATCAGCTGATCGGCTTTGTAAGGAACTGGCGGTGGTTGCGGAGGCACAGTGGAGGAATAATGTTGGTTCCGTGGGGATGGGTGTGGGGAGGGTGAGGATGGGGTCCTAGGCGATGTACTCGCGGATGTGTTTTGCGCGGCCTGAATGAGAAGATCGATGATGAGATGTGCGATTTCTATACATTCATGTGAGTGTGTCACAGCCACACGGAGAAGGAGACGCCGACCTTGCAAATCTTCCGCATCCACCATATATGTTTGTTCCCAGTCAGCCTTCTCCCTTAGGAGGCCAACTAGGTGTCGAGCAGAATCGTCAGCTGGATTAGCTGGTGGAGGGGCCTCCGATGTCAGAAGCAGGGCAGAGGTGTACAGGCATCCCAAGGCGACCGTGTTAGGTGGATACATGATGGGAACAAGAGTCCGATGGCTGCATGGGGGTTGTTGGGGTCCAAAAAGGAACTGGAACAGAAACCTCCACATACCAGTCAATCGTAAGACGCCATGCAAATTTGATCAGCGTCTTGGATGCTGGGCGAGAGTTGATGATTTTGAACGAAGAGAACTGATTAGGACGTTACCTCCTAATTTTCGACCCAATTTAAAAACGTAGGGGAAAGGCATTCTCGAAGTGAAATTGAAACATATTGTTTCCAATATCAAGCGTTCTACGGCAAGGAGCCGCTGGCGATCGTGTTCTACTGTCTGAATGTCCTAAATGGAACTCTTTGACAGGGCATGCGAACACTTACCGCAGGATCCATGTCAACCTCGCCACCCAGTGTCTTTGATTTTGCTGCCAACTCTGGGAATCGAACAGTATAAGAAACCACGAGGATCTCCCGTGGCTTTTTCAATGTGTCGTGCATTTTGGTTGACACATATAACGCAGCGAGAGACACGTCCTAACCCGGGGTTAGCGCTGGGAGGTCATGGACCAACGAGATGCACGTACGTAGTAACTGAAGTCTTTCCTCGGAAAGAATAGATGGAAGCGGTGAAACAGGTTTTGAGCAGTAGCAATTGTCCTCCGAGGGCTGTGACCGACGGTCGGGAATATGTGCAGGTTAGAATCGAAGACTACTTACAAGCCAATCTTGGCACCCAAAACTTCCAAGAAACCGCATGCTTGCTGCGTTACCTTTTCTTCCTGGGAGGCAGAAAGCTTACCACGCTGCTTCTCACAAAGATATTCGACTTCGGACACAGTGAAATAAGGGTGATGATACTTTGAGGAGGATGCCGGTAATTGGGATGGTGGTAGTCCTTGTTGTTCCATTGACACTGAAGGTAAGAGGTTCAGTCACCTTACTAAAAGTTCAATGACCTTGGCGTCATTGTATGATTTCCATGTCACGTGACAAAGGTGGGTGAACTTGACCTTGTTGCAAGGCAAAAACGCGTCCGAGTCAGAAACGAGTCTCGCACTGAAGCCCTCGATCATTACACAGTTCACTCTACTATAACACATTTCTCCAGGTTCTTCTTGTATAAGTGTTCACACTATCATGGTGACTTGCAGGCATGGTCATGGTGGTCACACTCAGAATGATCTTGTCATGTATGGAACATCATAGCACATGATGGAAGGGCCCAACATCATATGCTATGCAGTAGTCAACTTTATTAACAGATGGTCTAGTTTTCAGCCTCTAGAACATTATCATAAATGGGATAGGTATGCAGATAGCTTAGTAATAGTCAAGGTCCTCTAGAATCAAAAGATGGCACAACAAACAACTGTGATAGCAAAGAAATGATTCAAAAGTTCGTCAATGGGAGCAAACCTATGGCGTCAACACGTAGGAACGGTCAACGGGATCTTCACCGTGGTCTAAATTAGATCGTCAGGACATGTTCGCTTGAACTGTAGCTGACTTACGGCAAGTCCCTGTGTCCAGTACTACATAAGAATATCATTGATAGAGTACAAGACAAAACGCACAGAAAGGCTCGTCTCTTTGTACTTGACGCTCATATCCGCAGCGGTAAGGCGCATGGCTTCGATTGCTTCATCAAGTGTGACTCGATAAATACCGTGACTGGCCATGGAAAGTTGTGCAGCAGTGATTGCTTTCACGGCTGCATCAAGTACAAGTTAGTTCATCGGGAGGCGTATAGTTAACTATTTGAACCTCCAAGGCTGTTACGTTCCTAAACCAGATGCATCAAAGTTTATCGAGAACGAAATCAAATACATACGATGCAAGGAACCTGTACCAGCCCATCGATCGGATCACAAGTTAGGCCGAGGTTGTGCTCTGTCACAATGGTCAGAATGAACCAAACGGATCTGGATAGGCACGCCGTACCGATACCAATTTCTGCAGCCTATACAAACATTAGCGGTTTTTGAGCTACTTACAGAGTTCACGGCCAACCTGTAATACCGTCTCGGGAGAGGCACCCATGCACGCGGCGAAGCCCGCACTAGCCATGGAACAAGCCACTGCATCGACTCATGTCAATGCAATGCTACAATATCGATGAGGGTCAAAATACCTCCGACTTCAGCCTGGCAACCTCCTTCGGCAGCAGAAATGGTACTTCCACGCTTGAATAACATTCCAATGGCCTGAAGCGACAGTTTCATCAGGTGAGCAACTATTTAAACCAAGGGAAAACGACGAACTGAAGCTGTCAACAAGAACGTCTTCACAGACTTCTCTGGGTCATCGCTGACAAATTCAATGATATATTTTAGCACAGCAGGAATGATACCAGCCGCTCCATTAGTTGGGGAAGTGACAATGCGCCCGCCGGATGCATTAACTTCGTTGACTGCAATGGCGTAGCAGGAAAGGAAATCGACAGCTGGGATCATTGTCTTGCGCTTGCATTCCCGAAAAGATCAGTGGCGTGTACAGATCAATCATGAACGATACCAACAGGAGGCATAGGGAGAACCGGGTGATCAAATGACCCGGTCACACGCGGGGAACTCGTTCGCGTGTTTTGGAACGCCAATTCTTGGTGTTCCTGTCCAGACGTGGGGAACTCCGTCATTCCAGGTGCGTCTGTAGCGTCTACAGTAGTTGGGGACGAGCCGGGGCCGATGAGTTGCACGGTTGGTAGCCCGATGCCCGGGTAAAATCTGTTGTCCGAATCTTGAGTGAGCGAGTCAGGGATGAGGAAAAAAAACTCGCCCTCGCATGAGACGCCTGTAGAGCATCGGAGCGCGTCTTTGTAACCGCAACCTGCCGGGTAACGTGTTTTCGGTGGCTGTCACTCCAGCGCGAATGCAATTGTCCATGACACCCCAAATGCGCATCAGCTATTGAAGGGATAGTCGATATCCAATCGAATATGCAACGGCACCGAGGACCAATATACCTTGTCATGTATTTCCTGTTCGGAAAGACCAAAGTATCGTTCGTTGTCGTGAACGATTTGAGCAATAGTCAGCTAGCATAGGAGTCGGGTTGATGGTCTCTGAAGGGTTGAATTGACGAGACCCACGTTGTGCCTTTTCGTCAGCGCAAGGAGACTATTCCCTGACTCGAATGGGTATGGTGGATGGCCCGGATCATCGGGTTGAGGGTGTGCAGGAATAACATCACCTCTTTCTACGCTATGGGTCTGATGCAAACGGGCACCATGTACGGCACGTTTGTCGACACCCTTGTAAAACAAGTTTTCGTCAACTGGTGCAGGGTTAGCTACAGCAGGTCATGACAGACATACTACGAACCTTTGGTCTTGTCGTTGACGACAAACCCACCACCGACGCTGTGTGCGGCCAACATGACAATCACTGGTGGAAAGGGAAGGCGAAGGTTTACCTGAAGTACTCATTGGTGGCCAAGAGATCCCCATGTTCGTCGAAACAGGAGA
Organism: Phylloporus cf. tubipes; assembly: GCA_038094315.1. Taxonomy (NCBI): domain Eukaryota; kingdom Fungi; phylum Basidiomycota; class Agaricomycetes; order Boletales; family Boletaceae; genus Phylloporus; species Phylloporus cf. tubipes. Next base: position 8,027 of record JBBPTZ010000287.1, on the reverse strand, counting down.
AGCGGATACCGTTGGGGTGCGTTTTGAGGACCTGATCCCAGCGCCACAACATATCTCTGTCCATGTCAAAGTGGATGGGTCGTTTTCCGCCGAGATGTAGACACTTGTTGAGCAAGATAGCGTCGTAGCGGGAAGGAATTGTACCACAATCAATTGTCTCTGGGTCGGATCCTTCGAGACCAAGGAGGATTGCCTGGGGAGTGTGGTGACTAGAACAAGAGCTCGGCATGGCATATGTGATTAAAGTGGGAACGCATACCCTTTACCTGGAAGGTGTGTTAGTGAGTGATAGGACGAGGGAGCGACAGGACCGACCGGTGGCGGCAAGTGAACCATAGCTAGGGTAGAAATCAAGATATCGAAGCGGAGGGGTGTCTTGTTATACTCACAGGACGATTTTGATGGTGCTGACCTTGGGGCAGGAGTTAGACAGAGATGTGGATGGTTAGGTGCGTATGACGTGCCTGGTCGAGCAAACGTAGCTGTTGAAGGTCTGCGATGAATATTTTACCGGCACGCATGGGACCGACTGTGTGAGAGCTGCTTGGGCCGACTTTTAAAGAGGTTCATTGGACACGTTTGCGGGTGTGCAGGAGGATCTTACCACCGATGCTGAATAGGTCGAAAGTAGAGATGACAGCATGACCTGGCTTGACTGCATCAGAGTCAGCAGGGGGGTCGACATCCTTGGCGTGGCTAAGAGCAAGGTTGTTGTCGTATGTCAAGGGGCGAGAAAGGGGGCGAATGTGGTCGCGGGGACGTCTGCGAGTCCTGGTTGTCAGCGAGACGGGCGTGCTACGGAATCCTGTTCGGACTGTATATGAGAGCATGACGATGAGAATGTCCGGATAAGGAAGGTACAGGTGACCATCGCTATTGCCAGTCCAATCAGCCAACTCTTTTTTTTCTTTTTCTTTCTTTCTATTTCTCTAGGCTGACTACGAAGACGTAACCATATGACCTCCTCCTCATGGATGTCCGTGAGCGCCACTCGTCCACTTCCTCGCGACCGTTTCCTCCCCCCTCCGCATCGAATACGACCACCCATCCAATCTCCCTCGACGCCCTCCTTGCTTACCACGCCAACGCCCCAAATCCTCCCCTCGCAGCTCTCGATCAGGCACTTTCCGAACGAAACCTATTCTCCACTCAGAACACCCAGCTATGGAAGCTTATCGAGAAACAGCGCAGTGGCTACAACCAGGTCCTCAAGGAACTCGAACGCATGCGGACCGAACGAGATGCTTACAAGGCCCGTCTTCAAGCCGCCGGTCTCAGCGTCGAGCTCGCCAAAAAGGACAAGGATAAGCCCAGGTCATTAAGGCCTTCTACATCCAACACTGCCATCTCTGTCGTCTCAGAATCTGGTTCTCTCGACCCTCGCGCCGCCACGGTCCGACATCCGTTTGATACTTCAGGTTGGTACTCTTCACACTCGCGATTTCGCTCAAAATTCACCCCTGCAGGCTCTCGCAACGACGATCGTCCCGCTACTCCCGCTCAATCACAAGACGCAATCCCCCGCGATCTTCAGCCACCCGACTCCGACTCCTCCTATACACACCCGTTTTCCGTCGCTCCAACCAGATCGGCCTCTCTTCCACCTCGTTCAAACGAAATCGAAAAGGCATATGCTCGTCTTCCCACCAATAACTCGGGCTCTCAGGGCAGGTCTTCACAGCAGGGCACCCTTCCGCCGGGCTTGCCCGCCGATGTGAATGACGTTTTGACATCTCACTCACATCCACTCTCCGTCTCATCTACATCCACCGTTCATCCTCCATCACTTACTCCCCATTCTTCTTCCAACCTCGGCTCTAGCTTCCTCAGTCCAATTCTTGAAAGTTCCAATCCCATGAATCGAGACTCGAGTGTTTCTCTTCCAGACGAAGCCAAGAGTTACTTGGCTAATGTGGTCGAGAGTTCACTGCAAAGTCCGGGATTCATTCCAGTTGCCGCAACTTCTGGTCTTCCTCACGTGCAAACGGGTCAAGCCACCAATCCTCTTCAGAACCCTCCCAACAAATTCGAGGCTCTTGGTGATGAGAGTGAGCTCTTCGACATGATCGGGGATCAAGTCGAGCGATATGAGCGCCAACAATCGCCAGTCATTAACACCAACGACAAACTAGACGACACGGATGACCGCCCCATGCCACCTTCACTCGGCCTCGCTCAAGCGCTCCAACCAAGTCACATCAAGCGCGCCCCATCCCAATCCATGCCAAATCCACACCAGTCGTCACCAGAAACGGTGACGTCGCAGACACGTTGGCAGTCTCAATCAGATGTTTCCACGCTGTCACAATCTCACTCGTCTCTGGAATCACCATCGACACCCCAGCCAGACTCTCCCTTTCTGGAATCCTATCTTTCACCAACAAAGTCTACGTATGGTTCTTCGAGCAATCCCACCTTCCGTGCGCTCCCTCTTATCGCCGAAGACCTTAAAACGACGCGTGTATTGGTTTCACATTCCTCCGTAAGGCCAAATGATAGAGGCAAGGAAGTATTGTCCTTCGAGGTCGAAGTGGATCCAGGGAAAGGCAAGGAACCCTGGAAAGTGGAGAAGTTGTACTCTGACGTGCTGGGACTTGATCATCGGCTGAGGGCTGTTGTTGGGAAGGGTGTCTCGAAAAAGATTGCATCTCTACCAGAGGGCAAATTGTGGAGGGATCACGCGCCTGCCAAGTCTGACCAGCGTAAAGTAAGCAAATCCAAAGGTTTAAATTTTTTTGACGCCAAATATTTCTCTCTTAGGTCGCCCTGGAGGTATACCTGCAGTCGTTGATTGATCTTCCCGTCAAGAACAAGAATGAGGTGATCGCGTTCCTGACTTCCGATGTTGTCCGTGATGCAAAAAAGCCGGTGATGCAAGCAGGACACAAAGAAGGCTATCTCACCAAACGGGGTAAAAACTTTGGCGGGTGGAAGACTCGGTACTTCGTCTTACAAGGTCCCGTGCTCGAATATTATGAAAGTGTAAGTTGTTTTGTAAACTGAACACCATTCTCTCACCTCATATCGGAGACAGCGGGGCGGTGCTCATCTTGGTTCCATCCTCATAACAAATGCACAAATAGGCCGTCAACAGCGAACAGCAGACAGTGATGACGAGAAGAATTATCGTCATGCATTCCTCATCATTGAAGCAAGGAAGGGACCTGGCGGCTCCAACCCGCGACATGTCTTATGTGCTGAAAGCGACTCCGAACGGGATAGTTGGGTCGATATTCTCGTTCGGTATGTGACAGGGACCTTCAGCGAGGACTCGTTTACTCCGGCTTCGATTGGTCCAAGCCCTATCTCAGTCAATGTTCCCCAAACTCAAGGCCCTGGTTCCGGCCAACCTCGTTCGAGTGTGAGCTCTAATCAAGATGCTACGCCAAATGGAAAACGCGGAATAGTGCGAACTGCAATACCCACACCCCAATTCACACATGACTTGGGTAATCCTAAATTCTGCCACTCTACACCTTTCCCAGGTTCCATCTCGGTCGACGAGTCCTATTCCTCTAGTCCAACCAAATCCGTTCACACTGTTAACACAGATCGGGACCAGTTCGCTCATGAAGAATATACGAAAAGGCTTGTCGACCGCACGGAACCTTCATTGTCATGTTCTTTGCCCACGAGCTCACCGCTTGAAGTTGCCGGCCAGGGCTTGGTGGCGTTCAGATCGAGTTCAGAGCTGGGGCATTATGCAGACATTGACCGACGAGCAGCAAATGCCAATCAATCTCAGGGCGTTCTTGATTCCGGCCGTTCTCGGGAGGCCAGACGCGACCGGAAGTCATACCTCCCCGGCTTGGCCGCAGTGTCTGGTTCACCCCCGACGACCACACTCGTTGACCGTACTTCTTCGCCCGATCTCTACCCCCCACCCTCACGAGGCGGCGATCCAAACGGGAAAGTCAAAATCTCCGGCCCTTTGAATGGCGCCCCCATCCCCGCAGGCTATAAGTTTGGTGGCAAGGACGCACCTGCGGAGGGAACTTCATCTAGTGACAGACGAGAAAAGGCCAAGTCGAGGTCATTTTGGAACTTCGGGAGACCCTCCGACAGACTGCCAACGTTCGCTCCTCGAGCCGTGTTTGGAGTACCCTTGGATGAGTCCCTCGATGTCGCCGAGATCGCTCGTCTACCAGCTGTTATCTTCCGATGTATACAGTATCTTGAAGCAAAAAAGGCTGATCAAGAAGAAGGTATTTATCGCCTAAGTGGAAGCTCTGCTGTAATCAAGGGTCTGAAGGACAGATTTAATACTGGTATGTTGGACGTCCCATCCTGACACACTGCTAATTATCTGTGAAGAAGGCGACGTAGACCTTCTAGCATCCGATGAATACTGGGACCCTCACGCCATCGCTGGCTTGCTGAAAGGTTTTCTTCGAGAATTACCTGACAGCATTTTGACACGCGATTTACACATGAGATTCCTTTCCGTAATGGGTTCGTGCCTTTCCTTGCCTTCTTACATCGCGGTATAGTAGACACTACTTTCAGACTTTGTGGAGCCGCAAGAACGTATCTGCGAACTATCGCATCTCATTGCATCGCTGCCAATCGCCAACTACAGCTTACTTCGCGCGCTAACCGCTCATCTGATTCTTGTTGTACAAAACTCGGCTGTCAACAAAATGACCATGCGAAACGTTGGTATTGTCTTCAGTCCTACATTGGGTATACCCGCTGGTGTCTTCAGCTTGATGCTTGGAGAATTCAACCGGGTTTTCAATGTCGATGCAGCCGACGATATAACCGAGGGTGGCACTGAAAAAGATGGCGAGCCCAGCCGACGAAATAGCCGACAGTATTCGGACGCTGCGGCGGACAAGCTTCTCGGTTTGGCGGGGAGAACGTTGCACGGTTTGTCGCTGCCCCTTGTGTTAGGTGCTCATCACTCACGCTGTCACTTTCTCAGCATCAACGGAAGAGACACCTTCCGAGGATAGCGACAGCCTTTCAATCCAGTACGAGAGCGGTAACGAGACGACAGAAAATGATGCAACAGTGGAGTCCGGTCAAACACGCTCAAGCAATCCATCTCAGCACACTGAGCTTCTCACACCCGATCGGGCCGAATTTCCTCCACAGCCGCAGTCGCATGCAGCCCATGTCGCAGCCAGCCGCGGATTAAACATTGCTGTTGCTAAGAGAAACAACCGATACAGCCGGGTGATGGGCTTGCCGGCTTCACCACGACCTGGACCGCCTGCGGACGTCGCGCATTCGATTCCCTCGCCCCTGCAGACTGCAAAGTAAATTTAACTGGGGTCGTGTTCCTTCTTCTATCCATCCCTGCTTCCTTTGACAATGATGCACTGACGCTTGACGTTTATGAAATATCGGTACTATCAATTGTGTCTTTTATCTATACCCCTCTTTTCCGCACTCAAAATCTTTGGCGTACATACCCGACTGGCATCATGTTAGCCGTGGACGCAAGGTGCTATCCGAAATCCAGTCTGAGACTCAAGTATGTAACATGTACACCGGTGTATTACTAAGGCTGGACTCCGTCTTGCTTGACCAACTTGTCACCCGACTCGTGCAGACCCTCGGCTCAGGCGGGGAGCTTAATGCATGGAGGTTGAAAACGTCGAAGTAGTAAAGCAGATACCGTTTTCCTTGTAAGTGCACCCGGCGTTGACATTTCGTACAAGATTGCAGGCTGGAAGAAGGATATAGCTTCGTTTCCCTGCTGCGAGAAATAGCCAGCATCCCAGCCAGAACTACATTGTCGCGGCGAGCGAACAAGTTTGACACGTCCTCGAATACCTCTCCTCGAAACATCGCCAACAGGTGGATAGGAGCCTTGAGGAAGGATTATTCTCCTCTTCCACGCGGCACCGTTACCTCGGTGTTGCGATTTCTTTTCCCTGAGGACGATTCTCAGAGAAAGTTCGGTCTACAGGAAACACTCCTTGCGCAGTATCTCGGTCAATGTTTGGACTCGTCCACAGTATTTACTAGAGGTGCGATACACCTGAAGGTCTGGAATCAAGCGTCCGCAGGCTCTGGCTGCCTAGGCGAGGAACTCCTTAAATATGCTGTACCCGGAACAGAGGTGCCACTTCTGCGGATGATCTGTAAGTCGCGGTTGTGTTGATGCGTTGATTCAGAACGCTATTGGACCGAAGAGCATTCAAGAAGTCGACACACTCCTGGACGAACTGGCGTCTACTTCCATTTTCTCCGACAAGTCCTTCCACGAAGGAAACGGGTCTACATCTAACGACAAGCGGTCGAAATCTTTGATATTGCGCTCTCTCTATGATTCTCTCCCAGCTACCGATGCCGCCTATCTCACTCAGATCATTCTCAAAGACTTACGTCCCCTGCTATATGCGCCCCCATCAGCGATGACTAGTCGGGTCCTACTTGCCTACAACACACGCGGCAAGCAGGTCCTTACAAGAGAGCAGTTCATGAAGGAGTGGGACCCTTCTGGATCCATGCTCAAGATGTACAAAGTACGCGCAAAGCTAGATGAAGCTGGCATGGGTTTTGAGGCTGGCGGTAAACTTGTGCCCACTCATCCTCGCTGGGGTGTGCCGGTGGAGATCCCCAAATCAGCAAAAGGTCGAGGGCCTCTGCATGCTCTAGAACTTTTAGGCACAGACGGGCAGATCTGGGCCGAGACAAAATACGACGGCGAGCGGGCGCAAATCCATGTCCGGTTTTGCGAAAACGGGGAAGTAAAGATTGCTATATTCAGCAAGTCCAAACGGGACTCGACGCCGGATCGTATTGCCGTGCACCCGTAGGTGGACGTTCTCTGCATCGAGGCGTCTTGTTAAACATCGAGAGTAGAATTATAAAAGCAGCATTGGCAGGGATAGGAAAGCAAGACATCATTCTGGATGCGGAGGTGGTCGCGTTCTCAGATGAGAGGAATGCCATCGATGGTCAGTGCGAATGTTCGACCTGGGCATTTTTCGATGTTGAATTGTATGGGTCAGAGTTCTGGCGGATACGAGGTCTTATTGCGCGCACGGCCCAAGGGGCTCGAGCAACTATGAACCTATCCAAAAGACAGCCAGTTGACTCGCCCCCCCTGTGAGTAGCTTAAGCCTGTTTCCACGAGGATGTCTTTCACACATTATAGGGACTCATGTCCTTCTCTTCATTCTTCCCCCCCGGAATCTCTCCATCTTGCTCTTGTGTTTTTCGACATTCTTCTTCTTGGAAGTGCTTCTTTTTTGACCGTACCTTACGCAATACGGCGTTCGATCCTCGAAAGTGTTATCCAGGAAATTCCAGGTCAGGCTATGACCGCCGAGCGTTCTGTGGTATCTAGTGGCCCCGAGGTGGGCATGGAGAGCGCCGCCAAGAATCTTCGAGAGATATGGGCTCATTGCATAGCGGAAAGCCAAGAGGGCTTGGTTCTCAAATCGGGGGAAAGCGCGTATGGTGACTGGAGGTCGCCTTGGGTCAAGGCACGCAAGTCTAATGAACAAGACGCACTGCATTCCTGACCTTTGAGATTGTTTTAAACAGTTGAAAAAGGACTATGTTCCCGGATACGGAGACACTATTGATCTTGTCGTGATTGGTGGTTCATGGGAGAAGGATCGCGCGAGGGAGCTTCGAGGTTCGTGCTGTCTTAGCTTGGGTGGTGCACTAATCTGAAAGCCCTCTAGTGTCACCATCGACCTTAACAACGTTCTACATCGGTGCATTTGGCAATTCTTCTCATTGCACGGCCAGTGTAAGTTCTTGTTGGTGTAACATCCGTTCAGGGATTAGAGACCCTTTGTAGCCAACAGTGAAACCCCATTTCGTCGTTTACTTTACTGCTTCGTACGGCCTGTCCCGAGAGCAACTGGAAGAATTCAACTTTTGGGTACGGGCGGATGCAGTTGAACCATCTGTGAGATGCCAGACTTTTCATCTGAGCGATTGCAGAAACTGAACCATACTAATTGACAGGCCTCTCTCGACGAAATTTCGTACTCGTATTCAATACTTCAGACACTCCCTCAACCAGCTGTACTTCTCCGCACCCCAATTCTGGTTGAGTT